>CM025926.1:12631295-12757021 GCA_000753965.2 Amaranthus hypochondriacus | reverse complement strand
AAAAAGAATGAGTTCCACATTTGTACTTCAGCCTTCACCATCATAAATACATTTAAGAATTATGAAATACTTCCAGTGGATAGAAGAAAATAGATACATTTAAGAATTATGAAATACTTCCAGTGAATTATGAAATACTTCAGCCTTCATTGATTTTTTAGTGGTTTAGATGACATTAGCAAAATTTGGAACTTTCTACATTTTCCTGACCTAGGGGTCTTTGAAAAATGCAGTGATGAGTTGATCCTGAAAAATGAAACTTATTGAAGACATATGATATGTGCTTCATCTAATTCTTAGCCGGAAAATTCTTTGCTATTCAGAACAATCTTCATAGGTTTAGCAAATTTATAAGTGTCCCTAGCTTGCTTTATTAACAGATAGTATGGGAAGTGTAACTTAATTACCTGAAATTTGTCATGGTCTTTATCGCAAATAAATGACCCTGCACTCACTAGATGTAGTGAGCAAGCTCGGGTTCATGTTTCTTTAGTGGCGGATCATTATTCTTACTGTAGAAGTAGAAGAGTACAGAAAAAACATATAGTTAAAAAGAAAAGATTACTGGAAAGAGACTAATCCATTACTTCTAACTTTTTAATGAAGTGTTACATCCATGATCTATCTCTTGAATGAAAACGTTATTAAATAAGTATCCTAAAACAAAGCTACTAACATGGAAAAACATGGGTAGTGGAGAGCTTGAAATTAACAATTCATTACTACTACTAGCAATTAACAAAGAGTAACTAGCAACTAAGAAAACGTGGGATGATAGTAAGTAGAACCCACTAATGCACTGTTACTGACTACTTACTAACTTAAATTAAAAACAATTCATTACTACTACAGTACTACTAGCTAGAAATTAATAAGAAATTTTCTTAGCATACTCCAACACACCCACTTGCTCCGAAAGTCTCTTCTTCATTTTCATGCAGCACTTCTCTCCATATTCCCGTGAAGCACTTCTCTTCACATCGCGACACACCTCTCTTCACCAATCGATATGGAGCACTTCTTTCCTCAATCGATATGGAGCAATTCTCTCCAAAATCTTTGTAGAGCACTTCTCT
The DNA here is from genome assembly GCA_000753965.2 of Amaranthus hypochondriacus. Lineage (NCBI taxonomy): Eukaryota > Viridiplantae > Streptophyta > Magnoliopsida > Caryophyllales > Amaranthaceae > Amaranthus > Amaranthus hypochondriacus. Next base: position 12,755,945 of record CM025926.1, on the reverse strand, counting down.
CTATCCATCATGGTGCACTTATCACCATAACATCTAAAACAATGTATCTTCATGGTCTACTTGTACCATGTTTTGGTTTCTCTTTTTCCCAACAATTCTTGGAAACATGACCAAATTTCTTGCAACTAAGAGATTAAATATTTCCTTTATGCCAACAATCATTCTAGACATGACCATACCTCTTGCAAAGGTTACATTAAGCTCGACCTTTTCCTTTAGCAAATGTACACTTAGCCATTTTAGCGCCTATATTATTGTCTTCTTCCCTTATCAAATTTCTGGTAAAGGACCCGGCTCAAAACCAAACTCAATAACCTCCTACAAATTTAAAGGTTTCAAATAAGCTTTCATTTTGATGGCCCATGATGAAAACTCTCTTTCATTAGAATTGGGTATGGAAGGGAAAATAGTGTTTGATGCCATTGTTTGTTATAGTGAAATTAAAGAATCGAACCTAAAGCTCATGTAAAGGTTAAAGAGTAACAGAAAAAAATATTGAGTTGAATTAAAGAAAAGGCTACTGGAAAGAAACTAACCCATTGATTCAACTTATAATGAAGAATTACATCAATCTCTTAAAAAGAAATGTCAATAACTAAGAATCCTGAATAAAAACTACTAACATAGCAAAACATGAGTTAGTGGAGAGATAATGACCCATTAATACTATGTTATGAACTCAGTGACTGAAATAGGGAAATTCCAGCAAGAGCAAATAATTGAAAAAAAGGGTGTTAGTACAAGTACCAAATCAGTTGTGACGTTGACTTTAATCACTAAATCGAACATGCCTTAGCTTGTACTTTGAAGAAGGACATTGAGGATGAGTTGAGTTGTGTTGGATTAAGGTTTGGAACGATTGATGAGGTGTTTAACATGGAGCGTTTGAGGCTCCACTAAGGGTGAGGAACCATGCCTTGAACGAGGTGAGGCATAGGAAAATGGGTTGCTCGAACAAGGCAACATGAAAACAATAAACAGAAGGTGTTAGAGGGGAGTGCTCGTTTGAGCACAATCTTCCTGTACCATTCTGACAAGGGTGCCTTTTTCGAGCACATAGGTACTCTACTTGCATATTATTTGCATATTATTTTCATCTTGTTTTTCCATTGTTGAACCTTTTAAAGCCTTTCATTTCAAAGGGCATAAATTAAAAGAAAAAATGCAAGTGACACATTGATTTTGAGTATCACCAACTCCAAACACCAAAGGTGATTTTCATTTAATCAAAAGCATGCTATATTACAAAATCATACTCGTATTTATAATGTGGCCCTAATACATGCCTGTTGAAGTAATTGATGTTTTGAGTGCACCATTCAAGTCTATGCATTCATGGGTGCATTGAAGATGGAATCTCATGGGTTGATTAATATGTGAATTAATGTGAAGGTTTATGATGGAGTTTAAATGTATGGATTAAATGCATGAGTTATTGGGTGTATTGATTGAGACACTTAAACATGGACTTTATGAAGTGTGATGAATGGTGAAGTTCAATAGTCGAGTTCTGTAAGATGCTCGAACAAGGCAAAATCAAATTAAAGCATTGCCTTGATTCTTGAACAAGCAGCAAGAATAGTAGCATCCAGAAAGCCAGTCCAATAGTGCTCGAACAAGCGCCATAATGGCTCGAACAAGCACTAACCGTGCAGCAGAACAATACCTGTCAGAAACATCCGCTCAAACGAGCAGGAATGTGGGTCAAACGAGCGGTCTCCAGCCAGCCTTTATTGGATTCGGTTTTTTGTTACTCTTCAAGTTCATAGAGCTGTTTTAATCTCAGTTATGCATACTTTAATGTATAGAATATTCATAAATGTATTTAGCTCTATAAATAGTGAGCTCATTTGCTCATCCAAATACATCAAACACAAACCCCAAGCCTAAACACGTAGCCTTTGTTATTCTCTTACTCACTTGTAATTCTTCATTTGTAAGAGTGTTATACTCCATTGAAATAGTATAAACAAGAAACTACATACAACGGAGGACGTAACCATAATTGGGTGAACCTCCTTAAATCCTTGTGTTCTTTTGCATGCTTAGTTTCCTTTAAACATTGTCATACTCATTGAAAATTAAATCGGTTCATGAAGTTACTTCAAACCTTTTGATCTTGGTGATATTAGAGGTTAAGTCTTGTACTTAGACTCTAATCTAGTTCTCATTTCAATGCCACATCACTTTTTAGGCTATAAAGATTCACCCCCTTTCCCCGCATTCGGATTTTCTTCTCAAATTTCATGAGCAAATTTTATTATGACCTCATTTTGTTTTCACTAGTGTCATGCTGTCGACGGCCTTCTTAAGCTGAAAACATGGAACACAGGTGAATGTGAGTATGTGTAGGAAGATCCAGCTTGTATGCAATAGCTCCAATTTTCTTATGGATCTTAAAAGGCCTATAAAAACAAGGAGCCAAATTTTCATTGTATTTGTTTGCCAGTGATTTCTACAGATAAGGTTGTAACTGGAGAAATACTTGGTCGCCTACAATTAAAGACATATCTCTTCACTTCTTGTCTTCATTTGCTTTTTCATAATGTGCTGAGCTCGCAATAGGTGGAACGTAAGCTCATCTAACATCACAGCATGCTCTTGCAATAGAACTTCTAAATTTCCCACAACATTGGATTCATCACTCACCCTTCCAATGTGGGGAGGTATTCTTCGTTAACAGCATCAAAAGGCATCATCTTAGTGGAAGAATGAGGGGACGTATTGTATCTATACTCGGCCCAGTGTAACCATGGCAATCATTTCTTCGGTTTCCCATTGATAAAGCATCAAAGTTAAGTTTTCAAGGTTTTGTTGACTACCTCATATCTCCGATCTATTTGAGGGTGGTACGTACTCTTCTTCAACGATGTGCCTTGAAGCCTAAACAACTCTTAATAGAAATTACTCATAAAAAGTTTCTTTGTCCGATATTATGAACGTAGGAATCCATGCAAACGAACAATCTCGCTATGACTATCGTTGAACATTTGGTATCAGCAGTTTGTTTCTCAATGACCGAAGACATTTCAAAAATCAAGAAATTGAAAAGTACTCTGATTCTTCATCCTTATCCTTCCAAAAAATCAGGAAACACGATCAAGTTGACATACAAGGAATTTCACGATAGGGTGAGAATTGTTTATGTTTTCGATGCAATGAAAGATGGCTAATGAAGCAATGCAAGAATTGTGAATTAACCTTGCTATTAGTTCACGGGGAAGAAGTGCCTCCAAAAGAAGTGGTGAAGAGAATAGTCTGACACTAGAAAAGAAGGGAGGAGTGAAAACTTCTTAGGAGGCACTGAAAGAGGTGTTCATATGTTTCAAGAAGGAAATAAAAGAAATCTTTGCACAATATAACCTTGGATATCTAGTTCTAGGTCCCTGTAGATGTTCTTTGCTTGTGCCTATGATTTTATTTTTCATCTTTCAATCTGTTGGAAATTTACATATATGGTTGATTTCCCCTGGTATGTGTGTGTCATGGATCATATTAGGCCCAAGCCCAAGATATTGCATACATACACAAGAAGGGGAAAAGCCTCTACTCAACACAGCTAACAGAATGGCAGCAAGTTGTTACAAAAGAATGTTTGTGTATACAAAAGGAATATTTTCTGTTTTGTGATTGCTGAGCTGTACTTACATGAGTATTCTAGAACTTGTACTTGCTATATATATAGTAGGGGGTGGGAATAGATATGCTTATGCTTGTAGTACATTTTGGTCTTGTACCTAAGGAGTTATCGGGCCACTCGAAGAGCTCGGGGGAGTACACTGCTCTCTAATGAAATAATACAAGCATTCCACCTTCGTTCTTCTCTCTTTCTTCTTAATTCTTCTTCGTCCATTATTCTGCTTTTCTGTTCTTTGCATTGTTGCTGCCATTGTTGACTGTGGCAGGTAGCTTGGAGTATTACAGTGGTATCAGAGCATTCGGTTCTGATGGCACCCAATCAGACGAATCGAATAGAAACATTGGAGGAAAATGTGTTGGCCTTGCAAGCATCCATACCGGAGTTGCAGGGGTCCTTTGAGGCTCAAATGAACAAAGCCGTACAACACTTAGAGGCGGCTCAAACTCAGTTTGGGAATGAATTTAATAAGAAACTGGAGAACAATACCCGGAGTCAAAATGAGCTTACTAAGGCTGTTAGCATTTTGATGAAGGAGGTGAAGGTGATAGGAGCCAAGGTGACGGAGGGATTTGCTAATCAACAAACCATACAGTCGGGGCAAAGGGAGGAGGAAGGAACGTCCAGACTAACCTTTAATAGTCTGGGACTGTTGGAGAGAGAAATGGAGGATGCCGATCGGGAAGAGAGTAGGGAGGACAGTCACAACTGGAAGAATAGACGGCTGGAGTTCCCTATTTTTACCGGAGAAGCACCGGAGGAGTGGATTGTTAAAGCGGAGCGGAGTTTTGAGTTCTATCATCTGGCGGAACGGGAGAAGATACAGGCGGCAGTGGTCGGGCTGGAAGGGGACGCCCTAGCCTGGTTCCGGTGGGCTAATAAGCGAAATCCGATCACCAGTTGGAGGACCTTGAAGAAAATGATGTTGCGCCATTTTAAGGGGAGGAAGGGAGGCTCAGTAATGGAGAAATGGCTGTCGGTCCAGCAAGAAAGCGATGTGGAGGAGTACGAAAAGAGGTTCATACAGTATGCTTCGAATGTGGAGGAAGAGTACAGTGAGGAATTCTTGATTGCTCATTTTATCAGAGGATTAGACATTTTTATTCAGGTGGAACTTAGGTTAATGGATCCAGCCACCATGGAAGAAGCCTTGGAGTGGGCTGTAATGATTGAAGAGAAGTTGATGGTGTTTGGAAAACCACAATATTATATTACCCAAAAAAATCAAAACCCAAATATACCCTCCCCTAACCGTACCTATACTTACCATAAGGGAAATTCCCCTTATACCCCCAACTCATCCTTTCCAAAACAAAATAACCCATATCCTCACAGAAACCCATCCTCACAAATGAACCCACAAAATCGACCAAATTACCCACAAAATCACCCCAATACCCGCCGACTCTCTGATAAGGAATTTCAAGACCGGAAGAATCGTGGCTTGTGCTATAGATGTGACGAAAAATGGAAGATGGGGCACGTTTGTAAACGAAAGGAGCTTAGTGTGTTGATCGTCGGTGATGGCGAAGGCGAAGGCAGTGGCGAAGGAGAAACGGAGGAGGAATATTTTGATGTTGATGATAATATGGAGACTCAAGACACCCCGGTATGTGTTTCTCTTAACTCGGTGGTGGGAATCGATAATCCTAAAACTATGAAGCTGGTGGGAAAAATTGAAGGGGCACAAGTAGTGGTTATGATCGACCCGGGGGCAACTCACAATTTCATATCTCCTAAATTGGTGGCGCAATTGGGTTTACCGATGACAATGACGGAAGAGTTCGGAGTCACTCTTGGGACAGGAGAAACGAGAATGGGCAAGGGCAATTGTCAGCAAGTCACGCTGGACTTGGGGGCAGTAAGTATCACTGAAAACTTTCTTCCCTTAGAGTTGGGACACTCGGATGTTATATTGGGGATAGAGTGGCTAGCAAAACTGGGGACCATTGCAACGAACTGGAAGATTCCGGTGATGCAGTTTCAATGGAAGGGCAGCAAGGTGGTCTTAAAAGGGGACCCGTCCTTGGAACGATCCTTGGTTACTTTGAAAAGTATGATGAAAACCATCAGGAAATCAGGAGGAGGGATATTGATTGAACTGATGAAGCTGGATGGAACGGAGCATGGGCTGGACAGTAGTAATTTGCAGCAGGCCCCTAAGGAATTGGGAGGAATTTTGGAGCGTTTCTCAAATGTCTTTCACATGCCAGAAGGTTTGCCTCCAGTTCGAGCCAAACAGCATCATATAGTCCTCAAAGAAGGGACTAATCCCATTAGTGTTCGACCCTACCGCTACCCTCAAATACAGAAAGAGGAGATTGAGAAGCTAGTAGCCGACATGTTGAAAAGCGGTATCATACAGCCTTCATCCAGCCCGTTCTCAAGCCCGGTCTTGTTAGTTAAGAAAAAAGATGGCTCGTGGCGATTTTGCGTGGACTATAGGTCCTTAAACAAGGAAACCGTGGCGGATAAATATCCCATTCCGATTATTGAGGAATTGCTTGATGAATTACACGGAGCATCCATTTTCACCAAATTGGATTTAAAATCCGGGTATCACCAGATTCGCATGGGGGAAGATGATATTCACAAGACGGCGTTCCAAACTCATGAAGGGCACTACGAGTTCCTAGTTATGCCTTTCGGGTTAACCAATGCCCCGGCGACTTTTCAGTCTTTAATGAATGAGGTATTCAAGCCCTTCTTACGTCGTTTCGTGCTTGTATTTTTTGATGACATTTTAGTCTATAGTGCGTCTATGGAGGAACATGCTCAACACCTTACTTTGGTGTTAGAAGTTTTAGAACAGCAGCAGTTGTTTGCAAATGCAAAAAAATGTGAAGTGGGGAAATCTTCAGTAGCTTACCTGGGACATGTAATTTCGAAAGAGGGTATAGCTGTGGACCCGGAGAAAATTCAAGCAATGCAAGATTGGCCGGAACCCAAGAATTTAAAGGAGCTACGGGGGTTCTTGGGGGTTAACGGGGTATTACAGGCGGTTTATTCAGAGGTATGCTTGCTTGGCACAACCACTGACACAACAACTTAAAAAAGATCAGTTTGCTTGGAATCCTGTAGCTTCAGCAGCATTCAATACACTCAAGGCTGCTATGTTAACAGCCCCGGTGTTGGCAGCCCCTAATTTCTCGTTACCATTTGTGATTGAGGCCGACGCCTCGGGGATCGGATTGGGAGCTGTCCTAGCTCAAAATAAGCATCCCATCGCTTATTTTAGCAAGGCATTAGGAGTGAGAGGGCAAGCAAAACCCATATACGAGAAGGAGTTGATGGCGATCGTTTTGTCGGTGCAAAAATGGCGGCATTATTTGATTGGTCGTCACTTCATTATCTGGACCGACCAACACAGCTTGCGGTTCATTATGAATCAAAGGGGAGATAGGGCCGGAATACCAAAAATGGGCCAGCAAGTTACTTGGGTACGACTTCGAGATTAAGTTCAAACCGGGTACTCAAAATGCAGCAGCGGATGCTTTATCCCGCCACCCAAAGATCTCAGCAGCTCAATTGTGTTCTTTGGCAACGTCCTCATATGAAGTAGATTGGGCAGTGTTATGGGAGGAAATTTGCAAATGACCCTATACTCAGCAAGTTAAGGGCTGATTTGGAGGCAGCAGGTGGTGAAATTGGTGGGTTTCACTTGACACATGGGCGGTTGTTGTTCAAAGGGCGCTTAGTGATTCCAAAGTCATCATCAATGGTTGATAAACTGCTGTCCGAGTATCATAATTCCGCCATAGGGGGCCATAATGGTGAGTATAAGACCTATCTTCGCCTAGCCGAAGATTGGTATTGGGAAGGAATGCGCAAGGTTGTGTCTCAATTTGTACGACAATGCGTGGTGTGTCAGCAACATAAATCATCACATCAGCAGCCGAATGGGCTTCTCCAGCCCCTTCCTATTCCTTCGCAAATTTGGGAAGATATCTCGATGGATTTTGTGGAGGCCTTGCCCAAGTCCGGGGGGTTTTGATACGATATTAGTCGTGGTGGATCGTTTGTCGAAGTATGCACACTTTGTGGGGCTCAAACATCCTTTCACTGCTCCAAGTGTGGCAGCTATTTTTATCAAAGAAGTTGTCAAATTACATGGTTTCCCCGCCACTATTGTGTCCGATCGCGACAAGGTCTTTATGAGTAAATTCTGGTCAGAACTTTTCAGACTACAGGGCACATCCTTACTCCGGAGCACGGCCTACCATCCACAAACCGATGGCCAGACCGAGATAGTGAATCAGGCCTTGGAAACCTATTTGCGATGTTTTGTGAACGGGCAACCTAAGCAATGGTCCAAGTGGTTGCATTGGGCTGAGTATTGCTATAATACTTCGCCCCATATGTCAATTAACATGTCTCCTTTTAAGGCGTTATATGGCCGTAGTCCACCACCATTGATTCGCACGGGTCATAATGCAACTACAGTTGATAGTTTGGAACAAGCTCTAAGGGAGAGGGATGCTATATGGGATGATCTGAAATTTCATTTGGTAAAGGCACAACAACGTATGAAAAGGTGGGCTGATAAAAGGCGTTGTGATCGTTCATTTGAGGAAGGAGATTTGGTGTATGTGAAGTTACAGCCTTATAGGCAACAGTCGTTAGTCCGTCGCCCTTGTGATAAACTAGCCGCAAGATTTTATGGGCCGTATGAGGTAGTGCAGAAAATTGGGAAGGTGGCTTATAATTACTCTTACCTCCTGAGAGTAAAATCCATCCTGTGTTTCATGTCTCGCAACTCAAGGCTGCCCTAGGAGCAACCTTCAATCCAACGCCCATTCCTCCTCAACTTACTCAGAATTTGGAAATGGTTCTTGAACCTGAGGAAGTGCTTCAAGCTAAACAGGGCAGTAATGAGTCTATGGTCACTATGCTGATTAAGTGGAAGGGTTTACCAGACTCAGAGGCTACTTGGGAATCATACAACGACATCCTCTCCAATTTTCCGGATTTCCACCTTGAGGACAAGGTGCTTTTTTGACGGGGATGGTATTGTCATGGATCATATTAGGCCCAAGCCCAAGATATTGCATACATACACAAGAAGGGGAAAAGCCTCTACTCAACACAGCTAACAGAATGGCAGCAAGTTGTTACAAAAGAATGTTTGTGTATACAAAAGGAATATTTTCTGTTTTGTGATTGCTGAGCTGTACTTACATGAGTATTCTAGAACTTGTACTTGCTATATATATAGTAGGGGGTGGGAATAGATATGCTTATGCTTGTAGTACATTTTGGTCTTGTACCTAAGGAGTTATCGGGCCACTCGAAGAGCTCGGGGGAGTACACTGCTCTCTAATGAAATAATACAAGCATTCCACCTTCGTTCTTCTCTCTTTCTTCTTAATTCTTCTTCGTCCATTATTCTGCTTTTCTGTTCTTTGCATTGTTGCTGCCATTGTTGACTGTGGCAGGTAGCTTGGAGTATTACAGTGTGTTGGTTTGAATTGTGTCATTTTGTCTCTCCGCTGTTCGATTTATATACATCCATATGTGGAACTTTCATACTAGTTACATTGCCTTTAGAGGTAAAATTTGGAGCACAAATTCTTGCTATAGACCGTCTATAGCATAGACGGGTAAATATGGGCCAACCCATTTGTTAAATGAGTAACTGACTAGTCATGTCAGTCATTGGGCTGGGCTATTGAGAGAGAGCCGTCTATGCCATAGACGGTCTCTCAGGAGACCTTCTAAATCTGGAGGGGAATATCCATAATACCCATCACCAAAGGCCCAAGTCTCTTCAGTGCTTGAGGGGAATATCAATGAACAAGTGATGGAAGAAGTGTTCCATAACATGTATCGTTACAAAATGTAGTTACTACAAAGTATCATGATCTTAGGTCTTTTTTTTAGTTGAATTAAGCAGGAGTGAAACTATTTTTCACTCTAAACATTTTACTCAATAATTGAGCTTATTTTCCTTTTACTTACTCTTAAAATCTTGGGTGGTTGTAATAGGTTTCAACTTTGTATGTAAAAAAAAAAAAAAATTACAATATGCTCAACAAGTAGGTATATGAAAAAATACATGTTCCATTTACTTGAAAAACTTCACATCTGGGTTTCTTATAGACTTGAGCCACATATCTGCAACTATTCTTGAGGAAATACTCCATAATAAATCCTGGTCCTTTGAGCTTGGAGATTTTCCTTTTTTCGCTGGCCTACCCATATTGCATGCTATAAGCCACTGCATAGCAGTCAATCTCTGCTTCTCAGTATCCCAACTATTTCTGTTTTGCCCTGTTTGAACTTTGATGCCCCCAACGTGCAAACTCGCAACTTTAAATTTTGTTAACTCATCTTTGTCATGTTTCATCTCAGCAGGATTAGCGTGAACCAGTACTAAAACAGGCCCCCCAACTGCTTCATATCTCCTCAATGGGTCACGCAACTGAACCAACATCAACAGTGCGATGGTTTCTGACTCTTTAAGCTCATTATTATTTTTTATCCACTCATCAAGCGGGACTGCTGAAGCAAGTGGGTTATTTTGGTCCTTTTGACCGCCCTTCCCGCCAAGTGGAGAGACATCAAAAGGAGCATCGTCGTCGACCATATTAGCTTGTATTTTTAGTGCATCAATTGCCATAGCTTCAATCTTCTGCATTGAGAATGGCATAATTTCTTCAGCTGTTAGTGGATGTTCGTTAACATTCCAAAGCCCTGTTGTAATTCGTTCTTTCCTGCCTGTGCCCATGGCATTTGCAATTTTTTTAATGGTAGCAAGGGTACGAGCAGCACTTGAACTGGCGCCTTCCTTCTTTCTCCCACTGATGATTGTTGATGCAATGCCTTCAAAAGCTACTTGTTCAGCAGTTTTCCCCATCAGTTCTTCTATGGGCATCAAAGACAGAACTTCTGAACAAAATTGTTCAACCCCAATAGCAGCCAGCCTTTGAAATAGCTCAAACCCATTGATGGATTTGTCCAAAGTAAGAACAAAAGGGTTTAGATATCTGTATTGCAAGCTTTGGATTGTCTGTTTTTGATACCTCTACGTTTAAAGGATTTGTAGCAGCTAAAAACCCTCCATTTCTAGTCTGAACTACAGAGCCCAAACCCTTGCCAAGGTCTGGTAGAAAAAACTCTCGACTCAGCATCTGCAGTATCCTCAGTTTCGTCCAGAGTGGAAGCGGGCATCTTAAATTGAAATTCGTCAAAGTAACCTGCTTCCTCGTCTTCAAGCATCTGAAGGAATTCCATTGTCACAGTTTCTTCATCAGCATCAAGCTTCTCTGCTTCTGTTTCTTCATTTGTTTGCTCCATTTTTTCTTCAATCATCATTGATTCAAGTGCTTTTATCTGTTGAGCTATGGAATCCAACTCTGTTAATCTCTTCAGGTAGACAGGATCATGTACCACTTCTTTCACTACTTCACTTGTTGATGACCCATCTTCAGCTTTTTCAGTTAGATCCTCATCTTTGGTTTCTTCGGTATCCTGCATCTCTACTCCTTTGTCCACCACTTCAAAATCTGGAAGATCAATTTCTTCTACTGTTGAATCTTGTACTTTTGGCTTCTGAGGTTCTACTACAGGTGCAGGCTCATCAAGGTTCAGGTGCTCAATACCTTGAATATCTGCGGTGGTTCCTGGTTGAGACGGAGTCCAAACTTCTGCCCTGCTCGAAAGCTTGGGACTGGGTATGCTGAATGATGACTTGGACTGTTTCCGTCCAAATGTAGAAGGTGAAGCCTTTTCGTTTCCCGACTTTAATCTGTCAAACTGAGTGAACAATCCTCCAGCTCCATCTTTCTCCATGACCTGGAATGCTAATTTCAGAAAAAGTTGTCCACCCTTTGCCTTTCCTGAGAGGTCGAAACTTGTGTCCCACTGTCGTATTCTGGTACCTTCGGCATTCTTCTCGAGCGATTTCTGAATAAGGCGGCTCAAATCCACCGAGCTTCTTCCAAAGTCGAGTTCTGACGCATCAACAGCAAAAAGATAAATTAGAAAGGGTCGTGGTTCAAATTTCACCTGTTGCTTATCACTGGCTTGTGAGCAATAAACATGGCATCTAATGAATAACGTCTCCTCGAAATCAGCTGCTCCTTGAGAGACCCTTGATGGCATTGTATTGACCGCCCCATCTTTAGTTTCCTTCTTCCTGACACAAACTGAGAGCCTGAGCCCATTCATTGATGTTGGCAGACCCTGAGCTGCAACCACTTCTACAGAAAAGAGGCAACTTAGTTTCTGCATTCCAATATGCGACAGAGCTCGCATTGGTTTCCATTTCCAGATTCCCTTTTTGTCTTTAGATGGTGTATCATCAACATCATCAAAAAGCTCAACTTCTCTCTCTTTATCTTTCTTCTGCTGATTTTGAGCATCATCGTCCTTAGTCCTCGAACGCCAGGGAGACAGGGACATTCTCCTTGCCCTGCTCTTGGGCCTGGTGTCATCTGCTTCATCGGCTGTAGGAATGGGAGGAGCTGAAGACCGAGAGAGGGCAAGTGACGCAGTTCTTCTGTTTGCAGAAATGTGAGACTGGTAAAGAGTACTGCTGAGTGCTTCTAGTTCTTCTAAGAGTTTTGTGTTTGATTCTGAAGCCATTTCAAGATAATATTGGTAGTGAAGATGTATGCTTGGGGAAGTTTAATATGCCGGTATGGTATAGATTACACAAATGTTATATGAGGTGGATAATTTGCACAAATGTGTGAAGGATAAGAGAGGTAAGTCATCACTTTTTGTGTTTTTCTTCAATTACAACTATTATTGAAAAGGACTCATGGATTTATTGTTGAATTTGGCATATTCACATCTCACTTTGTATTTCTATTTAATTTTTAATCTCTAAGTTTTAATATAGTCAAGTAATAAAAAAAATTAAAGATATTATTTAATTTGTGATGTTTTGTTGGGAAATTTAATTTGGATGATGCACTTTTGTTTGGTGCTAATGCCATTATAGAAGCACTTGTTTGGAAGACTATGGCTACTGATCCTTGATGATATTTCATATTTGGACCCCGAACGAATTATGCTATTCTTAGAGATTTTCTAGAGACGCATTAGATATATGGGCTACATAGCCCGGCCTTTTGTTTTGAGGTCGTGAAAGGTGTATAAATTGCTTCACTTGAATAAATTTTGCAACAATGTAGCTTATTTTGTTATGTAATAATTAGAAAATCATACATCATATTATACATCATATCATACAATACTATAAAAATATTGAAAAATTACAAGTGTCATTCTTTAAGGAGTCATGACAAATTTTAGTGGATCATAGTTGATTATATGACAATATTTAACTAATTTAGAATTTTATTATTTTTAAAATTAGAACTAAATTAGGTATAATATGGAGTATAATTTTTTGTAGCAATTCTATATAACTAATCTAAAATTTAATATATTTAATTGAGTGAAAAAGTGACGTATGTATTCAATAAATAATTTAAATAAGCAATATTTAATTTTTGCTTTTAAAAAGTAATGTATTCGATAAATTTAATCATGATAATATATACTTCCGTCATTCTTTTAAGTTATATTTTATATATTTCATACTCATAATTCATAATTCGTGCATTGTACGAGTTTCTATACTAGTTTGTTTTAATTTGTCTAATTGTGGCAACTAATTGAATATATAAGTTTGTTGGGTTGCCCTTGGATAATGTGTTAGTCAATAACAACTTGAGTCATGAGCAGCAGCATGATCATAAGGTTTGCTTTAATCATGTTATCACATAAATTGTTGTATTTCTTACGGCCCGTTTGGTAGGTGGTAATAAACGATGGTAATGAGAATGAAAAATTAGTGTAATTTTGGTTGAAAATTTTCTTGGTTACCTTAATGTCCATGTTTATCCAACTTCAATCATCTCATTTTCTTCATAAAATTCATTCCAATGCATTACCATTGGTAGAGGTGGTATTAAGTGGTAATGAAAATTTGTAAATGAGAAAACTTTTTTCTAATCAAAGTTTCTTTACCATGGGAATTGAAAACGATGACGTATTAGGGATCGAACGTTGTGTTTCAATCTCCAATACCACCAAGATCGAAAGTATGTGAAGTCTTGTGAAACAAATTACGCAAACAATATGAACTTGATGTTTGTAGGAATAAAAATGCAATAATAAAATGACACAAATGTTTACGAGGTTCACCCAATTTAGGCTACGTCCTCCGGTGTAGTATCTCTTATATTAACAGTTGAGAATTACAATAAGAGAAGAGATTAAGGCCAGTGTTTGGCTTGGGTTTTTTTTGTGGATGTGTTTTGGTTGATCACTCTAACTCACTAGTCTTTAACAGCTGATATTCAATGAGTTGTAACTCCCCAAAGAAGTTGATCCGTCGAAAAACAGCATTCTATGCTGTCAGAGGGTCCGCTCGACCTGGTTGAGCGAAGCAGGTGGGTCGAGCGGAGAAACAGAAGCTACTATATACATTCTGACTTGTTGCTTGACCAAACAGAACATTTTTGCTCGGGTCGAGCGGATCCGCTCGGTCGAGCGGCCAGTCGAGCGGAGGTCGAGCGACCACCAGATCCCTCCTGGACAGTTTATGCTCGACTTGCATAGTAGAGCATCTTGCATTCAACCATTACCCTTCTTCATTAAGTCTCATTAATTCAGCTTTAACCATCACATTCAACACCATATTAAGTTACCAACTTAAATCACCATTTAACAACCTCATAGGATTCCATCCTAAGAGTCACTCATGAATGCACCTTTTAGTTTGTGTACTCAAGTCACATAATCACAACAGGAATGATATGAAATTTTTGATGAATTTTACACTATAAATCATTCTTATTACAGTCATTTAGTACCACTAACCAAACGGGCCCTTAGATGTTTAGACTTCAATTTTAACATCCCGGAGTTTAACTCGGATCGTTTTAAAGGAGAAAACGATTTTTTGAAGAACTAAATACGGTCCAAGTCAAACCAGGACGTTAAACGGATAGTTTAAAACGGTTTTCATAACGAAACAAAACTTGCGGACCGAGTTCTATTAGAGTTATTACGATCTACCAGACATAAAGAAAAACTTAGCAGCGGATAAGTTTGTAAAAGGTAGGTCTACTTATTACAACTTGAGAGCGTCGACGCCTCACAGAACCAAACATTTAAAAATACGAAACTTAAGTTCATAACAAACTCCTGACTTTAGCAATCTATTTCTCCCAAGGTAAACCTCACTCCCCATACCTGCAATTAGACCTGGGAAAACGGTCGGTCGGGCGGGTTACGGGTCGGGTCAATTTCGGTCGGGTCCTTTTCGGGTCGGGTCATTTTCGGATCGGGTCATTCTCGGGTCTGATCACTCCCGGTTCCGGGTTGGTCGGTCTGACCCAACGGGTTATGACTTACAAAATTTAAAAATTAAGTTTTTCATTTTTTATTATTTATAAAACTTTTTTAATAAAAAAACTATTTTTAATCCCTATGACATTAATCCACATATCAATTGACACAATATTAACGCCTTATGTGATTCAATTCAAGTTATAGAAAACCAGTTATTCCGACGCTCGTGTTCTAAAGTTTAAATCTCTATGTATAGTTGGATTTGTGACATACATGTTACATTAGAGAAATTAGATGTACGATTTTCAAAAGATAGTTGGTATGTCGGGTTCATTTGAGTGTAAGGATAATAGGAGAATTAATACTTATTTTGAAAAACTTGTAAGATACGCGCTTCATAAAAGTCATTGTGTTTGACTATTAAAGTTGTAACGTTAGATGAAAATGACGCTAAATATCTTCTCATTTCCTAATAAAAATATCTTCACAATTTTCATGTTAGAAAGATATACAAATAATTAAGAACTTATTTCGTCTTATAAGATACGCGTTTTATAATTTAGGGTAGCGACATTCCTTTTCTGAAAAGCTCATTCAAATGTGCAAAACGTTTTTATAAATTATATTGATTTGCTTCCTGAAATGTAGAAGAATTAAAAGCTCATTTGACTGATTTAACAAGATATATGTATTCAATTAAGATGATTATAACGTTCTTTTTTAAAAGAAAATATTATGATGGATAAAAAGACGCTAAATGCGTGTTTTTTGAGATTTATTGATGAGTTTTAGGCTTCAATTGATATACTCAATATGTTGAGATACTTTGAAAACTAAAATTTTATTTGAAATGAATTCTAACATTGAGATTACTCTAAAAATTGATATTGGACCTGTCAAAACGGGTCGGTCGGGTCGGTTGTCGGTCGGGTCATTTTCGGTCGGGTAATTATCGGGTCGGTCATTTTTCGGGTTAAGTCTCTTTCGGATCGGTCGGGTTCGGGTTTTACCGGGTCGGGTCCCGGGTTCATTTTCGGGTCGGATTAAATTTTCCCAGGTCTACCTGCAATTAACTTACTGCTAGTCATTGTCCAAGAAGGAAACGACATCATCGCAGGATCGTTAAGACCAAAAGTACACGTCAGCAAGAAGTCGCAATACATTTAATTCAAGTACAATAAGTTTTAAAATAGTAACTTTAAATTAATTTCATATATCTGTTAGTCAGCCATACTGCTGTATCCTTTTTCCAGCCATACTGCCGGTTCAACTTCAATCTCCATAGGTGAGACAATACATTAGGGGGAGCTAACCCCTAAGCAAGTCCCTACCATAGACACACGTCTTACTTCGGTGCCTATGGTTAAGTATGCATACCCCCGCGGTGGCCCATAGGGCTCCATCTGCCGCGAGTAATTCTTTCCACCCATTGACGTCATACTACGTCCACTTTAAAGTTAGTGAGGTCATACTACCTCTGCTTATTAAAACAACATAGTGAAATTTACTTATTCGGAAAACGTATCATTATTCATACTACACGCCCATACTTTACCTTCGTTACTATTAACATATGGTACATAACATATATGACAAAACTATGTTGCGTGTACGTACCTTGACCAAGCAAACAATGCACAAACGTCCTAATCAATTTCCGGTCACGAATCGGCTTCCTACAAGGTTCAACCGTATTCGGGAAATAAGCACACATTCACATCTTCCTCAAAGCAAACCATAACACATACATACGACTACCATCACACATAGAACACATACACATATCATGAGTCATACACCACAACCCTAAGACACATTAAACACTTAAAAAAACGCAGCATATGAATCTCTCCAGAAACCTGCCTTAACACTGTCAAACTGGAAATCCGACTTCACCGTTGCGTCCGGAAGGCATCAAAACCCCCGGATAGCAATTTTCATGATTTATAACATAGTATAGGTATTTCTAACCTAATTTCAAAGCCAAAATGCTCCAAAAACACCATTTTTTCATGACTTTCCAAACCTACGGGATTTTGTCAATTTTTATTCAAAATACATACAAATTCCAATTTCCACATTTCTTATTAAATCTATACCATAAAATTCATAAATTCATGCTTACATAAAAATCATTTTCAAAACCTCAAATAATAAATTCTTAAACAATCATTCATCCACTTTAAGATTTTCATGCCATACCAAAACATACTCTTATGCTTCAATGAAAATTCTCCCTAAAAATCCTATTTTAAACATATACATTATTATCATTATTATTATTATTATTATTATTATTATTATGATTATTTTACACATCCTTAATCAACTTAATTTAACATGCTCTTTCAAGGATAAATTCCAAAACACAACATTCAACACTACCCATTGACAATTATATAATAATAATCATACTACTATAAAAATCATGGAAGAAACTAGGATAACAAAAGGTTATACATATTAACATACTCTTTACAATTGTATTTAAAGTTAATAAAAGATAAAAAAAAGATATAGAATTACTTACAATGAGATGGAAAACACCAAAAATCCCAAAAGAACAAGGCTAGGCGTGTGAAATGCTAGAGTTTGAGGGTGTCTTCTTTGAAGTTTTAGGAAGAATTGAAGGTTAGAGAAGATCCTTAGGTTTTTAGGCAATAATAGAATTAAGGAAATGAATCAATTATGCAATAATATGAATTATTCTCCTCATTATCATGGGAGTTACAAAACCCATGAATACCTCCCTATGGCCGGCCCCTCCCTTTGGTATTCCCTCCTATTTTCTTTTTCTTTTTTTTTATTAATTTAAGTTAAGAAGGGTTTAAGGTTTTTGGGCCCGAAAGGTTAAAAGGTTTAAAAGGTTTAAAAGGTTGCATAATGCATGACCAAGCCCAAATTGAGATCATAAGACACTAATTAAAATATAAAATACTAGTAATCTATTAAATATATCGGAATTTATCATTTTAAAATATCGGGGTGTTACATCAATGTTGTTTGATGTCGGGACCACTGAACTGGAAAGTAGTGGCAAGCTGATAAATTTTTCGATCTGTAAATTGTATAGTTGATTGTGTGGCTATTCAAGTAATAAGCTACGAATTGGAAAGGGAAGACGGGGAGGAGTATTCATATGGTAGTTTATATATGAACGGAATACACTGGGTACGATGATGATAATGATAGCACAACAGCAAAGGCAGCAACACAGGACCTCGCGACATCAACGGGGAGGAGTATTCATATTTACATTTACATTTGAATTGATTGGTTTTTTTAGACAATTTAGCTACGCATGGTTGAACATATAAAACATTTAGTATGTTTTATACCTACTTTTATGTTGTTGCCTAATACTACCTATACATCTTCAGCTCTTGCATCATTCAAATCTTTATAACACATTGACATCCAAATATTTTAATTCATATTATTGTTAATAAAAGCGTATAAAATATAAAATAATCTTTATAACACCCGGTTCCACAACTAGTTACAAAAAGTAGTCATTGGTTTAATGTAGAGTAATTTATATTAAAAATTTTAAACCCTGTTTAATTTTTTATTCCTTCTAATTCAGAGTTAGTGTCCATTTTGTTTTTTACACATTTGCCAATGCACTAATTCAATTCATAAAATCTCTAATTGTGTATAATTGAAAATTATACTTTTAAAAAGTTAGTAATATTAATAACCTTCACATTGAGATGAATCAAATAAAAAACCACTTAACTACATTTAAACTTATAAATTAAGAATTAAATACAATTATTTAAATAATGAATCAAATGTGAATATTGTCCCTAAAACAAATCATCATCATACATCTACTAATTTTAAAACATTTTGTGTCAAATGTCACTTATACAATGCATTTTGAAAGCATTTTGCCAAGTGTCACACTTATAACATTAGGTTGTTTGGAACTCATCCATTCATTTTCTCTAATGCAATTCAATTTAGTTAATTATATCTCTATTCAACTACTATTCAACTATATATCACTCTACAATTAACATAATGAGCACTTTAGTTAAGTTTTCTATTATGTATTATGATTACACTAAGTTAAAATTTGCTAATGCTTAATTGTAGAGGTGTTCAAAACAGACCCGATGACCCGATAGACACCCGACTTTATAACCAAACCCGATTTGACCGACTTAAAAATGGATCTACAATTATGTAAAAACCAATGTGAACACAAAACCCGATTTTGAACCGACCCGAAACACCTGACCCAAAATCAACCCGATGATCCGAATGATCATGTATTATCAGACGTTGGTGAAAGATCCTATATGAGGACTTTGTTAAATTTTGTAAAAGGTCCTACATGTATATTCCTAGTAAAACATTAATTCTTGTAGAAGGAGTATATTTTTAGAGGTTGAAAAGATACTAACATTGATAGATTTTTTTTTCAAACAAACCTTAAATTAATTTTCAAAGTCAAATTTTCAATTCCAAACCTACCGTAGTACTCCAATTTCAATTTCTAATATTTTTTTGTTGGTATCTATTAATTTCTTGTTTTATTCCCTCATTGGTAACCAAGGAATATTATTATTTATTTATTCCACACCTCTGAATTGAAACATTGAACGTGATAGAATGTGAAAATAATTATAAAACACAAATTCTTACTTGAGACCGTCTTTTGTAAAGACGGTTCTCAAAAGTCAAGTCAAATTCTAAATATATATTATTACAACTATAAATATAGATTTGGGCTGAATTTTTAAGAGTCGTCTTTACAAAACACGGTCTCTCAAAAGAGCACCTCATTATACACGAAAAAAAAAAAGAAAAAAGATTAGAATTTATTCCTATAATAAAAGTCTTTATAATGACTTTAAATCTTGTGCTAAATTCCCTCCCACTCAATCCATATTCCACTCTGAAAAAGCAACACCAACATCCCACCTTTCTTTCTTCTCAAATCATGGCAGAAACCTCCAATTCCACCATTGGAGAACACCTTAAATGGAGAAAACCACCCAGAAACCAACAACAACCGCCATTAACAACAGATCTAAACCCACAAATGCCTTCAATTATCCAATCTGCTCGCTGCAAATCCACCATTTCTTCCCTTCTTTTGTCTACTTTTAGTAACCGTGAAAATACCCATAACAGGAATAACCCCAAGAAAACGTTTAAGAATTCAGCGTTAAGAGGGTTTGGGTGTACGGCTCAACCTGAGGTTACTGTTCCTGCTGTTATTAGGTCTTCTGCTGATTGGGATGACAGAGAAAAGAAGAAGAAAAATGGGGTTTCTTCTAAGAAGAAAAAGAAGAAGAAAAATCAACATTTACAAAGTGGAGGTGTGATAATGGAGGATTCAATTGGGTCTGTGGGTGTTCAAGATTTATGGTGTGGTGATGCTTCTGCTGCTGCTTCTGTTGATTGTGTTAGACCTCTTTCTTCTAGAGGCAAAATTGATCTTGACAAAATTCATCACAGAGAGGTTTTTCTTTTTTTCTTTTTTTTTTAATTTCTCTTTTTTATTCTCTTTTACTTTTCTCTTTATTTGGTGCATTCCCATTCCACATTTGGGTATTTTTGACTTTTGGGTTTAGTAGAGGGTAGACTCAGGGCTATTGGAAGGTAGAAAGTGATACATACTCTAACCGAGATAAGACCCGATTGTTGACTTTTTTTGGGTTATGAGTGCCTTGAATTTTTTGGCTTTTGGGTTCTTTCAGTAGAGGGTAGGTTGAGGGCCAGGGGTTAGTGTAAAAATGCGGTAACGGTTACGATGCGGTAATAGAAGTGATATTGTTATCATAACGTCTAAATATCAACCGAAATCATAAAAGAAATCGATACGGTCCAAAATGGTGTTTATTTACGCCTTTACAACACTGAGGGCTAGGGGTTAGTGTAAAAATGCGGTAACGGTTACGATGCGGTAATAGAAGTGATATTGTTATCATAACGTCTAAATATCAGCCGAAATCAAAGAAATCGATACGGTCCAAAATGGTGTTTATTTACGCCTTTACAACACTGAAAATATGTGCAGTCGATCAGGAAACAAGACTCTGATTTTTCAAGTTTTGGGGTTACAAGTGCTTGGAATTTTTGGGGGGAGTTATATGCATGATTATTTATTTATTTGAATTTCTTGGATTAGATGAAAAAATGGTCATTAAATTCTTGAAAAATTTTGGGTTTTGTTCCAACTTTTTACCTTAAATTTAATGCTTCTTTATGTCTGGAAAGGCATATTCTTTTGGGGTACAAAATTTATGATATAGTTGGGATGTTGAGCCAATAACGTGTCTTTTATTTAAATCTGGTTATAGTGAGACATTCTGCAGTTTTCCATCTACTTTGTTGGATTTCACATAAGAAAGAGAAATTGGATTGCCACATCTATTTGTCTTCACTCATTAGATCTATTAAAATAATGTTTTCTAAACAATACTATAATTAATTCATATGATTTTTTTAAAGGCATTAGGTGATGAAATGTTGTTGGATAAGGGTAAATGGAAACCGGGTCTTAGTTATTATTACCTTAACATCACGTTTGTCCGATCAGCTGAACTCCGCCTAGGCAAGATCCATTTGAGTTTGGATACGTTAACTGATATTTCCCGTGTTGGAAAGGGGTAAAAACCCGAATTTTAAGCCGTATTAAGGAATATCTTATAATTCGACCGACATTTAGGCGTTGTGATAAGTTTGATAACCACATCACTCTCGTTACCGCATCACCATTAATCTGTCATTAATAAGTATGTTTGTCTAGTTGCAGCGAACCTCCTATACATCAAGACAGAGAGTAAATGCTGAGCAGTTTTCTACCATGGGCTTTGA
This sequence comes from Amaranthus hypochondriacus, assembly GCA_000753965.2. Classification (NCBI taxonomy): domain Eukaryota; kingdom Viridiplantae; phylum Streptophyta; class Magnoliopsida; order Caryophyllales; family Amaranthaceae; genus Amaranthus; species Amaranthus hypochondriacus. The sequence goes on along the minus strand of CM025926.1, from coordinate 12,734,164 downwards.
TTCTTCCTTTGACATTCCAAGTTTTGGACCGGATGTCTTTGAAGCCCGGTACTACCATCATCTACGTAACCGCACCCCTGAAGAGCTAGCTGAGGTTTGTTGTGCATTTCAATTTTTTGTGATGTGTAGAACTTTGATCTTGTGTAGTTCCACCTATATGAAAGGGAAAACTTTTCTTTGCAACTTATTAATATACTCCCTCTTTTTCGCTTAATGTGGCCCATTTGACTTTTCATCATTTTTAAGGTGGTCAAATAGGGTCGCTTATGAAAGAAAAATGTAGTGTTCTTAAATTTTTTGATAGATGTAAAGTGGGGTCAGTAAATATAAAGATGTAATAAAGTTGAGTTTAATAAGGGTAAATTGGTAAAGTTAACATATTTAAAATAGAAATGAGACATTTAGGGTGAATTAACCCAATAAGGAAATGAGACATTTAGGGTGAATTAACCCAATAAGGGAATGAGACACTTAGGATGGATATGATATGAGGGAGTAAATTGCTGGCGCACTGTTGAGTAGAGTTGAACTTATTGTGAATGCTAACAAAACTTCACATGTGGGATTGATCAATTACGGTAGGAACGCTATTCTTTTCGGACCTGCCATCGGCTCGGATACCTTGTTAAGTAGAGCTGGACTACTTGTGAATGCGAACAAATAATCGGGGAAACACGAGGTGTACACACTTCATAAGCCAATGAGATATTATCCTAACACCATATGACAATGGAAGGAAAGATTCCAATGACTTAAAAGTGCGTCGACCATCTTTAATTCATCGATGATGCGAGATAAACCATCCTAACACCTGAATAAATATTTGTTTGTGGAGTTACTCTAAAGTTTAATTTGATGACTTTTCAGCTTTTAGGTATGATTTGGTCCCTAAGCAATAGTTGATTTTTTTTTTAAGAGTATTGATTTCACACTAATTTGATTTAAGTGAAAGCAATGAACCTTCAATATCTTGCTTGTTTATGAAACAAAAACCTATAGGGTGCCCCAATTATTATTGTTTATGATTTGTTGGTAAAGTTTAGAATATTTTCATTTCAATATAACTCTTCCTCTTCAAGTTTTAGGGGATACAACCAAATAGTATTAGGAATTATGATATAAGACTAAGGGGAATGTATTTGAACTTTCTTTCAACCTTGAATACTTTTTCTATTACAATCTTTGTTTCAAGATCATAAAAAGTCGTTTGGTTGTTGGTACTAAATAATAGTAACGAGAATAATTTGTAGTGTAAATTTTCATTAAATGTACCATATTATTCTCATAGTAATGAAATTTTGATCATAAAAAATTTTTTGTTCACAATTTTCCATTACTATATCACATTTTCTTATAGTAATGCATTAAAATGAATTTTGTGAAGAAAATTAAATGATTGTAGGAAAATATGCATGGCCATTTAATTTGTGAAGAGATTTTTCTACTAAAATTACAGTAGTTTTTCATTATCATTCCCACCATTTAGTATCTACTACCAAACAAGCCATAATTGCAAACAGTAAGCTTGCTTGTTTACTTTTAAGTACTCCATCCGGTACTTTATGAAGATTTCATAAGGAATATTCACGGGAATTAAGAAAAATAGAATCTTTTAGATATTGAATATATTTCTTTATTGAATAAAAAATTTAATGGAGAAAAAGTGAGGACCATAAACATTAAAAAAAATATTAAAAGATAGTGCAAAACATGTGAATACCATAACAAATATAAAAATGTTAAGTGGGAGATATATGAGGATCATGAGCATTATTAAAATGAGAATAAATAAGGCTATTTTGGTCCAAAATTTATGATACAAATAGAAAAATTATTTATAAGAACAACAAATAAAACACCCAAAATGACAAATGATAACGTCAAGGAACTGAAGAAGAATTAAGATCTTACAAAAATGGAGTACTTTTATCATTAATATCAAAACTTTTTTCATGCTATAATAAAAAGAATTCAGAAGATAATAATGAAAACTGAAAATTTAGATACCATAAAATCAAATATGTCCTATAAAAGGATTAGCATTCCGAATTCCAAGTGCTGATTTTAAGTGAAGGTGGGTATAGTGGGTTTGACTTTTTTTACCACATCTTTCTCATATTGCTTTTGTTTATTTAGTTTTATTTTTATTTCCAATTTGTTTTTAGAAATTATTACTAATTTATTTGAGTAGATTCCCCGTCAACTTTAGTTGAACACTTTAGACCATCCCTTGAGGATAAAGTTTTTATTTTGTTAGTTATATTCTCCTTAGGGTAGGGTGTTTATATTGTGTATTATTTATCTTGGGATTTAGACTTTTTTGGGGGAGCTATATGACAATATAAGTAAATTAATATGTGAGAAATTGTCTTGTGATGGATGTGTTAGTTCAGCGTAGGACTCTCGAGCGGGGAACTCTTTGTCTGCACTCTTCTTGTAACACCCGAATTTCCTTCCGTCCTTTGCGGTTTTGGTTCCGTGTAAGGAAATTTCCGACCCCTTATATGGAACCAAAACCACAAAGGACGGAAGGAAATTCGGGTGTTACACTTCTTTATGGGCATAAGTTGTCGTCTTCTATCTTTTCCAGAACCTGATCATAGTTTCAATGAGAGTGATAATGATGATGATGTTCCTTAAAATGATGTCTTCTGATCTCTTTATGCTCCTTAATATGATGTCTATTGGTTAGTAGATTGGGGAGCTGTAAGATTTTATGTTCTGAGATGATAAATTTATTATTGAGTTTGTATACTACAAAGTCCACACAAGAGGAGAGTTGTTTGCACACAAGTCCGATGAGGCTCAATCCATTGTTACCTGGAACAACATTTGGTTTGGAATGGGGAATGGGAATTTGAACACGGATCAACCTAGATTCACTCGGGAACGATTGGGTACGAGATACATTATGTATAGAATATATATTTGTAAACAAAATTAAATTAAAATGATATTTTGCTTTAAGAAATTATTTTCAAGTGGAGTTTTTCTAGATTTCTGGGTTTCATCTAGTTTTTTCTTTAATTTGTAAATAAAGGTCAAAAACCTATAAAAGAAGTTCTTCTAAACCGGGACATTACCTTAAGCGATTTGGGTCGCATTTCGTGGTGATTGGCCCGGATCGAGGAACGTGGAATCTATAGCAACATCCAAAGTATAGAGAAATAAAAAAAGATTGAAAGGGGTGCTTTAATGAGACATCATCCCAGTTTTTAGCTATTTTTTACTCTACCTTTTCTTGAAGAAAATGATTGCTTTGAGTTTTTATTATTATTTTTATTTTTATTTTTATTTTTTTCCCTTTTTTGAAAAGTTAGAAAGATGGGCTTTCATTATGATGTTTTTTAATTCACCCCTTTTTTGGTGATCCAATTTATAAAGAACACTTAAAAGTTTTATTGTTGGTGGTGTGTTTTGTTATCACTTTTATGTCTATTTTTGCCTTAATACATTCCACATTTGGTATTTGTTCATAACTTTACAAGTTCAATAGTTGGGATATTATAAGAAAACCAACATTGGTAAGCCAATTAACTCTGTGGCATAGTGCAAAAATACATTTTCGGTCACGACCCTGGTAACGGTCACAAAACGAAGTTTATGTTTAATGCGGCTCATTTTCGATCGTGGTAGACTCAAATATCCAGTTGCGATACAGTGATGCAGCCTTGTTTTTGCACCATGCTCTGTAATTCTCTTCAGTTGGCTATTCAATCTGAAGTGAAGTGTGACCATTGAGCTTTAAAGGCGGTGTATAATAGGAGACGTTGTAACCAGAGGTATTCAAAACAGACTCGACGACCCGATATTCACCCTACCTTGTAACCAAACCCAACTTCAAAAGACCCGAAATAATTGACTTGAAATCAACCCAATGACCCGAATGAAACACCTCTAGTTGCAACTACAAAAGTTGTAGTATGCACCTCGGAATTATTGTTGGTTTTTTAAGTTCGCTTTGAACTTAGGAACTGGATTATTTATAATGTTAATGATGTGCTGTTCTGTACCGAGGACTCCAATTTTTTGTGCTACATGTTTAATTCATAAATTTGAGATCGTTTTGCTTCAGAAACTATGTAAATATGAAACATGAATAACATATTTTTTGTGTAATTTCTTCAGATTCTAATGTTTCAAAATGGTCTTTTAACGGGTAGAAGATCAAGCGGTCTTGATAGATACCGAGACTGGAGACTGGATGTCGATAACATGACTTACGAAGTATGACTATGTTTCTTCAAACTATTGTCAATGTTCTTCGTTTATTTATTTGCATATTTGGTGGATTACGAATGTACATTTTCCTTTTTGATCGTCCAAACAGGAATTGCTTGAACTTGGGGATAGAATCGGGCATGTGAATACCGGATTGGAAGAAGATCAGATTGGCCGATGCCTAAGAAAAAGTAAGCTGTGTGTCGTAAATGAAGTATCCTCAGAATCCCCGAATTCAGCTGAGATAGACGGAAAATGCAGCATTTGTCAGGTGAGTTTGAGTTATCGAACGAGAAGATAATTAAATTAGTCGTTATTACGTACAGAGATAAAGTCGGAAATTGTATAATGCAGGAAGAGTATGAAGAAGAGGAGGAGGTCGGGAAACTGGAATGTGGACATGCTTATCATTTGCATTGCATAAAGCAATGGCTAGCGCGGAAAAATGCTTGCCCTGTCTGTAAAGCCGAGGCGTCTGCTCTATCGGATTGAAGTCGTTCCTGTCGTGTCTTGTGATCGTTGATGTTTTCCCATCTGTATAGATTTATGTTCTACCGCGATTTCATAGGAATACTACATTAACTTTGTTCATTGTTGTGGCTGTGCCTGTGCCTGTGAACTTTGAAGTGATTTGGTTTTTTGGCTCTTGAAAAGATTGAGGATAATTTTTAGATTTGTTTGTGTTTCATCTCATTTTGGTGAGTGGAAGAGAAAAATATTGTACTACAAGTTTTGCAACTAGTACATCAATTTATTTATTTTTTGGTTTTAGGTTGGTAAAATATTAAAATGTACGGATGAGATGAAAAGATAAGCCGGAGATTTGGAGCTAAAGACCATGTTAGTATGGACTTATTTCCAACAAAAAAATATGGCAAAACTCATAAAGCGGAGGGAGGGAGGGAGTATTTATTTATAGTGTACTAAAATGGGGAGAAAATAAGTTATACTCTACTATAACTTTGATCTAGAATCAAAGAGAAAATGAAATGTTTTAAAAAAATGTAAATATATGATAAATAATGAAGTGTGAGAGTAAATTGTGGGAATAAAATTCAAGAAGAGATCTAAATACTCCCTCTGTTCCCTATTGATGTTTCCATAGGGATTGTTCACGGGAATTAAGAAAAGTTGAATCTTTTATATAGTGGAGATATTATTTTATTGAATAATAAATTTGATGGAGAAAAAGTGGGACCACAAATATTAAAAAAGTATTTAAAGAAAGTTAGGGGAAAAATATGGGGTTGGGGACCACAAATAATTAAAAAATGTTTTTATGAAGTTAGTGGGAAACATGTGGGGACCATAAGGAATATAAAAATGTTAAAATGGAGTTAGTGGGAGATATGTGGGCCCATAATCATTATTAAAATATTAAAATGAGGATGGATGGGGTTATTTTTGTTCAAAATTTGTGATATAAATGGAAAGATTATATAAAGCGTTGACTATAATGTATGAATATAAGGCCTTTTTTAGTGGGAACTTCTTTAAGGAACGGAGGGAGTATAATGTATGAATCAGATTATATAAAGCGTTGACTATATTTTGAAAAATACCTTTCATTAATTTAAGGCCTTTTTTAGATATAAAATAAAAAAGATTGAGATTTTTGATGACTTATTGGTACAACAAAACCGGTTACACGACGTTTGGGAATAAGGATTTCATTTGAAAATTTGGAATTGACTCAAATTTATTGTTTGACAAATCAAAGATTTTCAAATTTGAATTCAGTCAAATCCACTATGGTTATAAAAGTGGTTAAAAATGAGAATTTGAGAATGACTTCTCAAACCTTATCATTCTTAAATTCTTAATTAATGAATCCATAATTGAAATCTATAATTCGAAATGAAATGAACGTTCCCAAATGCAACCTTATTGCATTTGGAAATTGGGATAGCGCATAAGATCTAAGATGTTTATTTGTTTTTGAACAATGTACTTCTAATACTTGTAATTCTTAGAACCAAAGCTATCAAAATGTATAATCATGCATTTCTACGACCCCGTTTGACGCATACCATTTGAAACAACTTTAGTATGTTTTCATCGGGTTGTCCAAGTTTATTTTAGAAAAATACCCCTTAAAGTTGGGATTATTTATTATTAATCAATAGGTGAGATTATTATAGAAAAATCATGAATAGTTTGGATTATTCTAGGTAATTTTTCCAAAAAAATTTTAAAGTTGGAATTATTGGCATGTAATGAGAAATAGATTAGATTATTATAAAGAAGGATGAAGATAAAAGGTAACCTGATATAACAGCTCATTTTTTAAAAGGTCAATTGGCAACAAACTGAAAGCAAATATTAAATTATTTCAAAAAATTTATAAAGTGAAATTATTCCCGGATAATGAAAAATAGATTGAATTATTCAGAACAATTTTTCCTAAATAAAACTAACTCATCACTGTTTTTCTACCTTGATTCTTCTACTCTTTGTTAGGCAGCGAGTGGGGGTTGCACAATAGTTGTATGGGATGAGGGTTTGGTTAGGGTGGGAAAAGAAGGGAAGAGTTTTTTTTTAATGTTTATTTCAAAAAGAACATCTAGAGCATTATATTTTGAGCTAATACACCTCATACTTTATTATTTTTAGCAGATGAATCAAAATTGAAATCATTAAACTCAAATTTTTCTTTCAAATTATGATTTTTTCTAACCTCAAACCTGATGCACAAATCATTTATATGTTGTGAAAGAATCATATATTATAAACCCAAGTGCATAGGTTAAAAAAAAGGTAAGTTATGTAGTAATACGATTTACATTTTCCTTTCAGTAATCCGATTCAATCGGCGGAATCGACGACCTTTGTTGGGATAAGGAATTAGAAAAGACTGACTTCACAAATAAATGAAGATAAATGCTAGCCATTACTTTTCATTCCTTTTCACTACCAAAAGAGGGTTAGCTAAATTAGGATCTACAAACTTTTGTTAGCATAGCCCCTTAAGGTTCAAGGATGATTGTAGCTCGGAACAAGGAACAACTAGTGCGTAAACGGAACCCATGAACACCGGGTTAAAATACCCCCGGGACCTTCGTTTTCCCTTTTTAAATGAAACCGATAACATATCAAATCCATAGCCAACAAGTTGGTGTAATCGCTTTTCTACATGTACATCTAAAACATCTTTAAACAATCCACATTGCAATACTAGAAACATCAAATGACATGGTAGCCATAGCCAAAGCCTTCATCACAAAACAGTCCCGACGTTTGCATTAAAAACATGACCTCTATAACTTAGCCAGTGTCTCTAACGAACTCGAGTCAAAATATGAATGCCACAGCCTCAATCAGATCTTTTTGATGATTTGAACGACATCTTCATCCTCAAGTTCGTGTTCCTGCAAAATATGCAAAGATGAAAGAAAATATAATCGAACACAAATTCAATGCCAATTAGAATATACTTCCTCTGGTTTTTAATAGTTGCTACATTTCTCTTGACACTATCCAACGCACAATTCTAATCCTTGATATCTTTAATTTCATATGATAAAAAATTTTAAAAAGTTAATATTATATGCATTAAGGCGAATCCAACAATATCCCACTTGACTATGTTTTATATTATACATAGGGAAATATACGCCAAATAAAATCAGTTGATGAACAGTGTAGCAACTATTTAAAACCGGTAGTGCACGTTTGCGGATTGTATAAAAAATGAGTAGAAATGCAACGAAGATGCATAGTTTAGGATCAACCTTGCCAACTTTTTGCGGCTTGTGCTTCACACTTGATCCCCAAACTAGAGCACTGTGGAAAAAGAGAGGCATAAATGAAGATCTCGTTTGTATCGATTTTAAGCAATTAGTACAAAAGCAAATCAAATTGTAGTACTTACTTCTTAAATTGTTTCACCATATCCTTGTGAATTCGATCACAGAAATCTTCTACAGTTCTCTTTCTGGAGGAAAGGATGACAGGATCATTATAATCTGGATTCATTCCCTTGGGTTTTGTATAAATACGAGTAAGATTTAGGTACTCCCAGATCTTCTCCAGCAAGCCATCAAGGTTCCATTCCAGATGAGCACTACAAGATAAGAGAAAGTTCCAAATCACTCCTTCAACCTTAAAACACGTCTACGGGTGGAAAAATATTTTTAAAAAGAAAAGGCAAAAATTGATATTAATAATCTAAGCTTCCACCCATAAGTTGTGAATGCTCCCACCTTTGGATTATTTTTTAATAATCCAACATTTGCTCTTAATTTGCAATCAACATAACTTTTTATTGTATAATAAAATAATTCAACATTAACATTAGTTTGCTATCAGCATACCAGGGTATGCTGACAACAAACTAAGGGCAAATGTTGATTTAATAAAAAATAATCCAACATTGAGATTATTCACAGCGGGTGGGTGAAAATAGGATTATTAATGTCAAAATTGAGAGAAAATCAGTAAATGTGTTTTTCTGAGAGCAAGAGTCTCCATGTGGATTGACATTTTTATTTGTACTTTCGCGGGAAGGCAAATATTCAGAACAATACAAAACAAAGATTTTGTTTATGCCTCAAGTTTTAAGAGTTTATTAGCAGAATTCAACTGAAGTGTGCATACCACACTACAAAAAACACATGTGAAAATTGTGTGCAGATACATGAACTGTGGGATCAAGCAATCTATGAACTGGTTTGACAAGTACAGCACACCAGTAGGCTCAAGGGATCGCATATTCAATTGGTTAAAATTCCATCTTGCATACCATACAATCAGTTATAAGATACTTGATGTGTAACCAATACACCACCGACTTTTGTTTGACACAAAAAAGATAAAATGAGAAAAGTTATGTGCACTTTTTAATTCTTGTGAAGTTGCGCATGATGTTTGCTGCCAAGGATCAATCCGAGATAACGTCTTTCCTATCACTCACAAGAGTCAGACCCTAGAAATCTTGCCTAGTGGGAGCCACTCATGGAATTGGAGTAATAGAATATTAGAATGCATGTATAGAACCTATGTTACTCGGACTCTTCATTTTGCTTCACGTACTCGTATTCGATCCTTGATGTCCGGACATTGATATGGCACTTAGACACTTCATTTTAGGCATAAAATTGAATATTTAGGCGTATCCGACACTTGTACCAATATTCGACATCAGTACCCGATTCCAAGTAACATAGTATAGAACTATAGATATATGGATAAGAGAATAGACAGTAATTTTTAAGTCATGAATGAAAAGACAAGATTGAAATCTGATTGACATGAGTCAACTACCTGATTGGGCAATAATGAGGAAGTCTATCCAGAATCTCCAACTCTTCAAGGGTAATCTGATCAATTTTGTTTATGACATATAAGCATGGCATATAAACCCTACTTCCCTCAATAACATCAATGAGATCATCGGCAGTTGCGTCATAACGAAGCGTGATATCAGCGTTGTGAATTCTGTATTCACTACATATTGCCTTCACAGTCTCCAGATCCAAATGTGTGTTTGTAACTGTAGAGGTCAAATTAATGCCACCCTTTTCTTTCTTCCGGAAGGTTAAATTGGGCGGTTCCTTGTTCAACCTGTTGTCAGAGAAGTAGAGAAGCATAAGAAAATGAGATAAAGGATTCAAGAGAAAATGGTTTCGAACTCAAAAAAAACATATTTAATAATACCAATATGCCTATGTAGACAAACACAACATGTTCAAGCTGGCAATAACAATTGTTCTGAATCACAGACTCACAGTCAGACGTACACACTACACACTATAAGTTATGTGAAGGTGTGGATATCGAACATGAAACACAATTTCTACTGAAAATTCCTTGTACAAATGTTTGACATCTTTTTTACCCCACAAAAGAACAAAAGATCGTTTTTGAGATGTTAAAACAACCAAACCAAGACAAAGAGAGAAGAACAGGGTAATATAACCTTAATGCCTCTATACACCTAGGGTTTATTGGACAGATAAGGCTAACAACTGACGAATAGGACTGCGGCATGCCTGAACACTATTTACAAACAAATTATCCTATCATTGAACATTGCATATGATAATTAATATGTCAAGTCTATTTACTAGCAGATCAACTATAGACCTACACCCACAGTGCAAAAATGTGGTTTTGGTCGCAATGGCAGTTACAGTCACATCGATGCGGTAACGGCAAACGGAGCGATACAATTACCGTACTGCAAACTATCTGCTGAAACCATGAGATGTTCGTTGAACCAGCCTAAACACAATCTTTACATCTTTATGAAGCATGTAGAATTTGCTCGGTAGATTCAAATATCGTTACAACTCAAACGACGTGATGTACTTTGGCAAAAAAAAATAGTGATCATACAACTGAAGTCTTCACTATCATTGGCTAACAAAAAAATTGTCCATGTATGAAACAGCAGATTAATGACCGATAAATCTAAAACCAATAAATCAATTGTCATATAATCAGATGATGATATCCAATTTAGAGAAGAATTTCCTTCAGTAAATAAGTTCGATCATAACAGAGTTGAGAACTAGAACTGTAATACCCCAAATTTAGCTTGAAAAGGGATTGATAGACTACTCATATCAACAAGGTGCATCTTCTTTTCATGGGAGCCCATTTGCTAAGAACTCCACAGTTAAGCGTGCTTGGTGGGAAGCAATCTTAGGATGGGTGACCTCCTGGGAAGTTTTCCGGGTGCGCACGAGTAAGGCCAAAGTGCGCTGGAAAGACTTGTGTTGGTCTGTGGGGCCAGTCTACAGTCTCCATGAGTAGTCACCAGTGGTCCGTTGGGCCGGGGTGTTACAAGAACTCCCCATAAATTTCACTCTTCAACAAACCAATCCCATACATGCGCGAAGCCACATGGGGGCCGGCGGAGGCCCGGCCTCCCTTGCCGAAAATGCGAGCCTATATAATTTTGGCTTTGGCCTCTTACTAATATGATATATAGTTTAAAGAGAGTAAAAATATAACAAAAAATTACTGTAGCTCAATGGTTGGAATAATACATTTGTAATCTAAGGTTAAAAGATCAAATCCTTATTTAAATAATTATATTTTATAGACTAATAGATTTATACTATAATGTCATTACTATTTATCTTTCATGATTTAACATTCATCCTTTTTAGTGTATGATTATATTTTTTATCTTAATTTTAGTAGTATTTTTTTTGGAGAATTATTAGGCAAATATATAGAGTCAAAAACACTTAGTTTTTTCAAAAGTAATAATTATAGAGAAGCTTCAACTCTATTTATTGCTAAATATAATTCTTGCAAATTTGCAATGATTCAAGTTCATTTCAGTCTATATGATTTTAATATTTTCATAGCTTAACTAGTGTCTAATGGTGTTCGTTCGGGTCATCGTTGATTTCGGGTTAGGTGTTTCGGGTAGGTTTGAAATCGGATTTCGTGTCCATATAGTTTTTACATAATTGTAAATTTTTAAAGTCGAATCAAATCGGATTCGGTTACAATGTCGTCTAAATTTCGAGTCGTCGTGTCTGTTTCTAACACCTCTAGTTTTTATATAGTAAAAAAAAATTTCTAGTATATCAACAATTTGGCCCCCCTAATTCAAAATCCTGGCTTCGCCCCTGATTCCATAAGATTGATCATGTTAACTCAAAAAATTTCCGTCTCTTAAATTCTACCGCCATTTACCACCCCATGAATTATCATATCATTGAAGAATTATTTGCGCCAATGTCCAACGAACAATTATGGGAGCCCATTTGCTAAGAGCTCCACAGTTAAGCATGCTTGGTAGGGAGCAATCTTAGGATGGGTGACCTCCTGGGAAGTTTTCTTGGGTGCGCACGAGTGAGGCCAAAGTGCGCTGGAAAGACTTGTGTTGGTCTGTGGGGCTAGTCTACAGTCTCCATGAGTAGTCACTGGTGGTCCGTTGGGCCGGGGTGTTACACACGTCATCTTGGAAAAAGTCCTAAAAGTCGATTTCCTTTGTTTCCCTTCCACGAAATTCTAATGTCCTAGAAACTCGTGACTCTATAAGAGTCATGAATGACAAGACCATAGTGTAAAAATGTGGAAACGCTCGCAATCGCGGTAACAGAAGAGTTGAAGCGTAACAAGAGTGATAAAATTACCATAATGCCTAAACATCGATCGAATCATAAGGTATGAGGTATCCCTTGATACGGCCCAAAACACGATCTTTTACACATATAGGTCCTAAAGCTTGTTTTTTCACTATGGACAAAACTAGACAAGAAACTCTTACAACAAGGTCCTAAAGCTTTTTCATGCGAAAACAAGATAGAGTACTTTGGCATACAGAGGACTAAAAAATGTATGAGAATATAAAGTACAAAAAATTTGACATCACCTTATCCCAAAGCCTTCGAGCTCTTTTTCTATGAGACGCTTGTGAGTTATTGGCTTTATTGCGTCTAAAACAATTAAAATACAATTACAAGTCCTTGCGGTACTGATGACCTGAAAAGCACACAAACAGCTAAACATGAAGATCATAAAAGTGTAAAAACTAGGGAAGCATAACATGAAAGCCATGACATATTTAGAACCACTTTCTCGTTACTTGTTGAAGTTTTGACATTAAATTTATAATACGGCATGAAAGAAATTTTTTGTAACTCATACACACACAAATACAAAAGAATAACTTAGATTTATAAGAGTTTAGCTAGTTTGTGGAGGGAAAGTCACAACTGTCAAAATTAAGGGAAATAACAATTGTATCTTTATGCCATATGAATTACTTATCCATCTTTGATTTGATTTGTAAAAGTAAAAGTAAATTTTAGCATTCTAGAAACCAGATCTATTTGAATATATCCAACTTTAGCATCCTGTAGTGTAAAATTTATGTGATGAAAATGTTGACCATGTTGTAGTCCCAAGGACATGAGAGACGTAAAAGCATTCGAATATGTAGCCTAATAGAAATGATTTATTGAAGACTGGTTGCCTTGAAAATAATACAAAGCTAATCACTAAATCATCGAATCCAAGTAAACACTAATTAGGATATTACCTAAACTGATTAAAAAAACAAATAAAAAAGGATGATTTTATTGGAAACAAATTTTAGAGAAAAGACCTACAAACTCAACAGATAATAGCTCATGAGACAGGAAACCAGACAGCTGTCATGTACATGTAACACATAACAAAAAATTACCAGCATGAAATTGGTTGATTCACTCTATTGGAAACAGGATTTGAGGTGTTCTAGACTTGTTAAAAAGTAAACACATAAGACTCCTTCCATCCCAAATCATTTGCTACGTAAGGTTAGTGCTATTTTTAATGAATTTAAGAACGGGTTATAAACTTAGGATTAAAAACCTAATGCATTAAAATAAGGATAATTGAATCAAATGTTTGGTCTGAAATCTGAAATTATTAAAATAATATTATATGATTTATATTAAGTTAGGTTTTAAGGTATAAAAGATAAAAGTTTACTATGGAAGGAAATGTTGCAACTGACTTAAAATGGAAAATGTAGCACTAATTTGGGACAAAAGGAGTAATACAATTGTAGAGTTGAGAAACTTTATAAATATATGCACATAATCATTTATGAAGTATATACTTGTCAACAACTCCTCCTACTTTCCAATCTCCCAATCCCCCTTCAGAAAAAGGCACCTTGTTCTTCATCCTTTCCTATATTGATGCACCATGCTCCACAAAATATGTAGTATACCCACAACTAATTTACATTGCAATAAGAATGATCTCACAAATATGGATGCATAAGTTTAAAATTCAATTCCAACCAAAAAGCAAAGATTAAAGATTAAACACACACTCATATATCATAATCAGATCATAATCAAATAACATCAAAATACAAGGGTCAAGATGTCTGCAAAAATACCTGCCTTCCTCTACCTTTGCCATCCTTGGCACCCTCAATGATACCTGGTAAGTCAAGCAACTGCAGAACAAATAAACAAAGTAAGAAAACTCGCCTCCCATAGCCAAATTGGGACAAGTGACCCTCAAATCTCTATAAAGGATAAAATAGATGTCAATTGCAACTGAAACGTCACACACCATCACAGATTATTTTAGTGCGATATCTGTGACAACACATTGCTCAAACAGAAGGTTGCTTGTAGTCAACTAAAGTATGAAATCATATGCCCGAGCTGATTAAAATACAGCTATTATAATTGATTAATGATTCTGCAGTTTTTTTTAATAAAGGTAGTATAAATGTTGAAACCAAAAGATTGAAAAGTCGACCTCTTTTGTTTTTTTTTTTTTTTAGATGAAAAGGGACTACTTTTTCATTTCATTCAAAATAATTGCTTGGATGAATTAGTCGACCTCTTTTGATTATTCCAGCATAAACAACACTATAAATTTAGCTACATAAATTATACCTTTCAAGAGAATGAGATCTAAAGTTCTCAAAAAACTTTAGACATTGGAAACTCGTTATATTCCCAAGAATCAGCATCTTTACCTTGATGGTCAAAAGTAAGCAAGAATATTTTCATACAATTTACGATGTAAACAAGTTTATCATACCGAACAACAAATATAGTGATACTAAGAAACTACTAAGCACAATATTACAGATAAATATTGCTAAAACAAAAGCTCAATCATACCTGAATTTTTGCTCCTCTATACATTATTACTCCAGGAATGCAAGTCAAGGTAGTAAATTCATAAGAAGCAACCTGTCCTAGAACAGAGACACAGGATTAGGAGAACTTCCAGCTTGTTCATGAGTAGGTTAAAAACAAGATATTATGTACAACAGGTAACAACATTCTAAAAACTACATTGATCTTCCCGGAAAAAATGTAGTATAACACAAGAGATTTGAACACAATAATGCATTAAAATACAAGCAAAAGATATCTAACTTGATATACGTAAGTGTCACAAGAAGTAATAAATGCTTCCGCTCAACTTAGGCAGGTATCAAACCAACAAGGCTCTAGTTCAAATCTCACAGTTACAGAAACTCTATGAAGCCAGCCGGGCAAGGGTACAAGAGAGAAAATTAACAAAACTATTGTAATTATAATTATTTTGCATAGCGATTGCGGAAACAAGAGAACAGACAGAAGGATGTAGGACCTCAGAAAAAGTCCCAGTCAACTTATTAAGCAGTGTCGATTTTCCAACAGATGGAAAGCCAACTAACCCAACTCGAGCATCTCCACTTTTTGTGACATCAAAACCTTCACCAACAGGACCACCTCCTTTTGATGTGGGCGTCAACAGTTCCCTCCGTAACTTTGCAAGTTTAGCCTGTTCAACACGGACAAGAAAAACAAAATTCATCAACAAAAACTGCAGTGTTATTGCTAAATGTCATTAACAACAGGTTTATTAAATCACTTGTTTCAATGTCTAAATCACTTTGATCACGAATTCAAGACAACACGATTCAAGTGCAACATTGCGATTCTCAGCTAATTTTGGTGCAATTGGTACACACATCAAAGAGGCAGAGTGTGAGCAATTGTTTAGATTTGAAAAACAGCAAGGAATTCTACAAGTTCCAAAAAAAATAGAAATTCAATAATCTTACTAAAGTAGCCAATTAACAGGATCAAAGAATTTTTGTCCATCAATAAGTTTGGCACTTAAATTCAGCAAAATTGAACACGAATTCAACGCAACGCAACCCTCTTGTACACATGTAGTACAAATAAGGATGCCAACAAACTAACTAATAGAAAAATTGACCTAGCTGCAAGAGCAACACGACAATTGAACTGAATTGCCCTTTATTAGTTTTCTTGAACCAAACAAATGTTTGCATCATACATATGGTAATTGACATTATTTCAACAAGAAATTGCCTACTACTATGTAATGAGCAGCTAATTGATAATTGGTAAGAAATAAATTACCTTAAGCAGTCCAAGGTGATGTGCAGTAGCTTTGTTTTTCTGAGTCCTTGCCATCTGCAAAGGAAAACAAATTGAAAACTCCACTAACAGAAATATCCAACAAACAATCAAAAATTGCACAACAATATTCCATTAAATTCCAAAAATGAACAATATAAGTAAAACCCATTAGAGTACTCCTTTTCCATTTAATTAGAGTAAAAATTTCAGTATTTTTAACAAAAATAGATCAATTTGATAGAGTTAAGAAGTGTATCGATGAGATAAAGCCCGAAGGAGGGGAAAAATAAGGAGTACCTCATCTTCAATATCTTTGATTTTCTGCATCACAGTCGCCATTTTTTTGCAATTGGGGAAGCTCTTGTAATCAAAGAATATAAAGGATGATCAAACGGAAACTGATCTCGCGACTGGAATAATGAAAAAGTTTGAATGTTCGGCAGGTCGGCGAGCTACTCAAGGCTGCAAATGGTGGAAGGTTCCAGAGACCAGAATGCTGTATCGAGTGTTTTCCAATCGAGTGATACTACGAATACGACACTATGTTTGTTGGGCCAATCTTATTCTTAACGGGCCACGCCCAGCATTACACTTATAACAACTTCAAATTGTTAGTGAAAGACGATCTCTCCAAGAGACACAGTAGATATAAGTAAAAAGCTGGTTTCGGCCGAGACCGTCTCAAATTGAGACTAAGAGTGGGCCGGCCCATTTTACGGGTGTATCATCCTCTCTCATTTTTTTTCATTGTCCGGCATTTTTCAATTTTAATCTTATAAAGATATCAATTTTGACCTTGTATCAATTTCAACTTAAAGTAAACTTTAAACAGATCAATTAACATAAAAATTTCAATTTTGACGTTAAACTGATCAATTTTTAGCTAAATATGGTTCTGTTTCACAATTTGAGAACGAAGTTAATAAAATGGTATTATTTTACACAAATTCTTGTGAAAGACGGTCTCTTTGAGAGACCATCTCTAATTGGGTTGACCCATTAGGAAAAATGTTTCACATCAAGAACTTGCAATCCTCGTTTGTGATTTTCTGTATCTTCTTCCATCTAAGTTATTTTTACATCATTCTAATTTCCGTGTGCTCGGGAGTTAGTGTAATTCTTTGTATCTCAAAACATATTTTCGGTTTATAATCCCAAGCACCGTAGTAGGGAGGAAATAATGTTTTAGGAAGAGAGTCTCGCCTAGAATTAATATCAAGTACAACCAAAATTTTCTTGTTACTTTGTTCGGGTTGAAAATCGGTTTTTTGGTGTTCTCGATGGTATACATAAGCATAGTTATTGATTGTCGTATGTAATTTGTTTTTCTACTACGACTTGTAACTTTATTTTACCGTCCATTTTATAAATTAAAGTATACATTTCAATAAGATAGACTTCAAATCCGGGAATGAGTTTGTGGTATAGACTTTGGGTATAATTGACTAAAGTTGTTACTCTCTCCGTTCCTTTTTGTGAGTCCACTTTAAGTTTGTCCAGTTTTAGAGAGAGAAATTTAAATTAGATTTTTGAAGTATATATTGATGATAAAATATATTCATGTGAGATCTTCTTAGATTTGTCTTGATGTCAAGTTTTTTAATATGTAATTTTTATAATTTTTTATGATGCGTGCTTAGTGATTAAGACTTTTTACCAACTCTTAATAGTCTTTTGGTTTTGGCAAATTGTTTACTAAACACTTTTTTAGTTGTTTCCAATTAAAAAGTCAAAAGTCAAAAGCAACGTAGAAAAAAGTCATTTGCCAAACACCCATTTAAAAAAATATACTTTATTCCTTTGTTACACTTGCAACTCATCATCATTCAAGTAAATAAATTTCAAAAATTGATTTAATTAAGTAAAAACATTATAAAACAATATCCTGGCATTTTTCTTTAATCGGTGATTAATTTTTTAACTTATATGTCTATTTTCATTTTTCAATTTTCTTTCTTGAATTGTGAGTCATGAAGCGAGGCTCGGGTAAACATATAAAAAAAGGAAAAATGTGTTTTTCTACGTTAATCCTACCTATTGATTAACCATGAATAATCCCAATTTTGAGGGGTATTTTTCTAGAATAAACTTGGGTAACCCGATAACCTGCTATAGTAGGTAATTCACCAAAAAAATAAATTAAATATTAGTTTTAAAATTATAAATTATTGTTGAAAATTTACATAAAAAATTCTAAATAATAAAAAAAATCATAAATTTTTTATGAACATTTTTTAACATATTTTTCGACATTTTATTTTAATTTATCTTTTTTTTAAAAAAAACAAAACTTGCTATAGCAAGTCATCCGGTCACCGAGTTTACTCTAGGAAAATGCCCCTCAAAGTTAGAATTATTCATGATTAATCAATAGGTGAGATTATTGTAAGAAAATCATAAATAGTTTGGATTATTCTAAGTGATTTTTCAAAAAAAATCAACTACATATCTATTTAGTTTGTAACTGATGAATATAAGTAGGAATTTAATTAAAATTTGTCTAGTTATATCTTAAGTTTGTCGGTTTTAAATCTCCAATTAGGTGGTTAGAAGCGGACAGCATCTTCTAATCCTATACTCATTCACCATAATACTCTCTGTATTTTTTTTAATAATTCTTGATTTATTAACAAAGAGTTATACGACATCTACATTAGAGATAAAAATTAGTAAGTACATAATAACTTTAACTAAAGATAATTCAAAATTAACAAAATTACGATCATTGTATATAAGATCTGACAATTTTGAATACTCTCTCTTCCACATCGTTGTTTGACACAATCTTCTATGGGGGGTCTTTCAATCTGTAGTAGTCTTGAGATAGAATTGAATTTGATGTAGTTGATGGTAATTGCAATTTTGGTATCTGCTGCATTATCGCATTAATCTCTACCAACAAATCAATTACAAACCAAACTACATAACTCCAAAGTCTCACGAAGAGAGAGATCAAAACCCAATATATGGGTAGAATCAACCCAATGAATGGATAGAACAACTCTCCTTTAGGAATAGGACAAATATTAATTCTAATTATACTCAAAAGCTTAAAACGGACAAATTTAAAGGCTTACCATCAACCAAAAGTTTGATAATAGCCCTAAACCAACTATAGAGATTAGGTTTTATTAGAAAGAGAAAGAGAAAAAGGAGCACAAATTCTTACTTGAGACCGTCTTTTGTAAGACGATTCTCAAAAACAAGGGCAGATGTAGTTGTGGTCAATGCTGTCAATTGACAATATTATTCATTGATGAAGAATGTGTCTCAATTGGTAGGAAGTTTTGTATTTGACAGCACCCACTCAGGATCAAACCCTCCTAACAACATATTTTAATTTTTTTTAATAACTCATTACTGCTTCCTTCCCATTTTCCATTATGTAAATTTTTTTATTATTATCGTTATCGACATTATTTGATTTTTTTTAGATCCGCCCCTGCTCAAAAACACAGTCAAATTCTAAATATATATTGTTACAACTCTAAATATAGATTTGTGCTGGACTTTTGAGAGTTGTTAGTTTTTGAGAGTCTCTCAAGAGGGTTATTTTTTTGTCTAGATTTGAAATAGTTTGTGCTAGTATTCTCTGTATTAGAGTACATAATTAATGATTAATAATTGATTATTATTCGTTTTCTGCTTATTTAATTAACATCAATTTCAACCAATTCTCACCAAGCTGGCTACTTCTTCAATTGTTCGATTTTTTATGACTAGTCCGACATTGATATCCAGCTAAGTATTCAAACATTTCATATAATATTAAATATTAATTATATTATATATTATTATAATAATATTATATATTATATTATACCCGTATGTATATTCCCACTTATAAAAGTTATAATCATTGTTTAAAGAGCGAGGGATAAAGGATGGCAAAATCGGCATATCCACCGTCCATGTTAATTGTTAGATAATTTTTCATACTCATGTCTGCCAATCTGAATTGCATTCTAACTAATCTCGCTTCACTATCAGAAATTCCTAATCACCACAAAAGGCTAAAACAAATACTAATAAAGTAAATTAAATAGAAAATAAATTAAAATCCTAAAAGTCTCATCCCATCAAATTCTTCCATATAAGGATGATTGCCAATATTACAAAGGAAAAATTACGGTGAATAGTACAATATTTTGTTAATTTCTCAACAATAATACCAGCTATTGATTAATCATGAATAATACCAAGTTAGGGGGGGATTTTCCCTAGAACTACCAACTTTATTTTATTAACTAATTTACCAAATTTTTTTTCTCATATAATCTTCTATAGTTTGTTTTTTAACATGTTAGGTATATTCTAGGAAAACACCCCCAAAGTTGGTATTATTTATGGTTAATCAAAAATTGGTATTATTGTAGGGAAATAAGCAAAATGTTGTATTAATCATGGTAATTTTTCCTATTACAAATCATTGCTATTTACCTCGCTGTCAGAATGGCCAGCTGGATATATATCAACCTTAAACCTATCTCATATTCACTTTATGTTCTTGCTATAAATTTAATTGTATATCTAATTTTGTTCAAACTTTTACAATGTAATAAAATTAAATTTATATCCTTAATTTAATATTGTCAATAATCTATCTATCTATAATAACTATTACTAAAACAAAACACGGTTAATGTCATCGCTCTTAAAAATTGCTTACGTGTCACCCTCTTAATAAAATGATGATGTCATTGTTTGACTTTTCTACTTTTTAATTATGAATATAATATTATTCATTTGATGTATTAAAAAACTTATATTTTTTCAATTATTTATAAAATATTTATAATTTATTTACTAAATGAATATAGGATATTGTTTTCAAAAAAAATAAATATAGGATATTTTTAAATCGTTAAAACATAAAACCGTAACTTTTTAATTTTTTAATTTATACAAATAAGTCAGAAAAATTAGTATATTATAGATATATGACGTAGATAGGTTTGAATGAAGCAGGTAAGACCTCATACCGATTGGTCACCACCCATGTGGACTGTGGTGGCAAGACTTTCAATTTTCATATCTATATTAACCACTATCCACCAAATTCATATCATACCCGCCTCAACTAAAATAAATACATTACATAATCTCGCCCAACTCGAGAAAAAATCATCATCATCATACTCAGTATATCCCGCCAATAAAAAACTATGGTCAGCTCCAGAAAAAAAATCAATTTATTAATTAATCAACTCAAACATGAGACTTTCAATCATACTAAAAAAATGTATTAATTTATCATCATAAGTTCATAACATGTTCGTCACTATTTTTACCAGAATTGGTCATACTTTGAATTAAA
The DNA here is from genome assembly GCA_000753965.2 of Amaranthus hypochondriacus. Taxonomy (NCBI): domain Eukaryota; kingdom Viridiplantae; phylum Streptophyta; class Magnoliopsida; order Caryophyllales; family Amaranthaceae; genus Amaranthus; species Amaranthus hypochondriacus. The sequence continues at coordinate 12,712,768 of CM025926.1, read as the reverse complement.
AGAAAATCTTAAATATTTCCCTCCCATAACCCAACAATTTTCTTTGCTCCAAAAAATACTCTTAAATGTATCAAATCAATTCTTTCTTCTTCTTCATACCAATTTTCATATCCATTTTCCCACCATCATTTTCCTCAAATACCCATCAAAACTTCAACAAATGTGCTCCAAACAAAATCATCATGTGGGTTCCAATGGAAAATATCTTACCCATTTTGGGACACAACAATCCCAAATTATTGTGGTCACCCTGCCTTTAAACTAGATTGTGATTCCAATTCTTCCCTTACAATCAATATCAAAAATCAAAAATATAAAATCCAAAAACATTAATTATGATGATAAATTGTTAATAATTTCAAATCTAGGGTTTGATAATGGTCCTTGCCCTTCTAGAAAAACCCATTTAGTCAACTCTAGTTTTGACAATAATCTCTTTAGTTTGAGTTCTAATACTCAAAATGCAACCCTTTTCTTTGATTGTCATGGGTCTAATCTAAGATCGGATTTACCCTATCCATTTTCTTGTTTTGGGTTTGGGTCTGGATCTGAGTCTGGCCGCTATGGTAAGGGGGGTTTTAGTAGTAATGTTAGTTTTATGGCTATAAATAGAACATGGGATGAAGAGTTGAGAAGAATATGTAGATTTGTGGTTGATATTCCTATGCTTAAGACTATGGCTATGGAGCTTGCTTATGGTGAATTAGATTTGGAAGATGTTTTTAAGAAGGGGTTTGAGGTAAAATGGAGGATTGATGATGGTGGTTTATGTGAACATTGTTTGAATATTGGAGGAAGATGTGGATTCAATTATACAATTGGTCAACCTACTTGTTTTTGTGAAAATGGTGCAATTTGTAAAGGGCTTAATGTTACTTTAAATGCTCCAAAAGGTATTGTTTTCATTTCTTACAAATTTCGGGTCTCTTGAGAGCCGTTTTTACAAAAGACGATCTCAAGTAAGAATTTGTGAGAGTTAATTGGGTGTTGTCTTACTTGAATAACAAATATTCTTTCTATGGTTGAATTTGAAGCATTTTTCATTTTGATAATGACCCGTTAGTTTCTTTTAATATCGATTAAACTTCTCTTTTCATTTCATCTACACAATTCATTCTCTCTTCATTTATTACCAATTTTTTAAAAATTCTTCTCTTTCTCTTTGATTCAATTCTATTCAGGACAGATGAATATATTACTTCCTTCGTTTTTTAGTTGCACCAAACTCATTTTAACACTATTCATTTATATGAGATCTTGTTTTGTTTATCTTGTCGGATATTTTCATAATATCAATTTTTTATAAGTAATCCGACAAACGCATTGGACTGCGTAAAAAAGTGTTTGGATGTGAGTGTATATAATAGACTCACTGTGATGCCACCTCATACATAAGTTGAATTATCCAACTGATACAAATTATGAAAATACGAACTTATTTTTAGAGATATTATAAAAATAGTTATTCTAAACATTTTTTGCTAAATCATCCGTTTTCCTTATCTTATCCTCTAATAAAAAAACTTTTTTGTTCTTTATATGCTATTTCATATCCATTCTTTTGCTAAATTCTTGCTGCTTTACATTGAAATAAGTAGAAAAATAAAGATAATTCTATTTTAGATATTCAATTAGTCAACCATCAATTGTTTGAAGACCCTTTAGAGCCGGGGGATTCTCTGACCACACTGGGTATGAGTTGTCGTCTATCCTCCCTCCCCAGACCTTGACCATAGTTTGTCTATGAGCGGGATATTGACCGTGACCGAAGTCATATTTTTACACTATACTTAGCATTTCTTGTGTTTTTGAATGCAGATAAGAAGTCCAAATTGGGTGTATTGGTCCCCGTAGGTAAATTTCTCCTTTCCATATAAATTTTGAACAACCATATGTAGATTTAGCATTAATGAATATGTTTTTTGAACGTTGTTTATTTCGATAGAGTTAAAGATTTATAATTCTTTAGTTTTGGATTATAATAGATTATTACCATGAGTGGAGCAAAGAATACGTGGCTCTATTTATTATGCAATTTCTTTTGAAATAGGGGCACTTACGCCCTTTACGAAGAATTAAAGAAAAATTACATAAACCGTAAAAAATACTTAATACCAAAATTGCATCAACTACAAAACTTGATTATACAAAAAAATATCTTAAAACAAATTTGGGCTCCTAATTTTTTGGGACCATAAGCGGTCGGGCACCCGAAATGTGCCCAGAACCGCCCATTACTCTTATAGTAAAATTATTCGTTAAATTACATGTACTTCTTATTTTTTGAAGTTGCAGATGATGTTTACTACAAGGGTCACTTAGAACCGGCCTTTGTATTATCACTAATAAATATTTTTAACAGGCTAAAGTTGCATACATTCGACCCTTCAAACCCACCTTAAGTGGGAGCCTATTAATAATATTGGGTCAGTGAAATGTTGTTGTTGTTGAATTTTTTTTCATTCTTAGCCTAAGTTTTGTTTACAGGTATAGGAATTGGGGTATGTTTACTCCTAAGCTCTTTGTGCTTATTTATCTATAGAAGGAAACGCAAGAATGGTGCAACACAACTCTTGACTCACAAGCACAAGTCTTATAGCCCATCCAAGGGTGGATCAAATTTTGACTTCCTAAATGGGAGCACCTATTTTGGTGTTCATGTATTTACTTATAGAGAACTTGAAGAAGCCACAAATCACTTTAATCCCTCAAAGGAACTTGGAGAAGGAGGATTCGGAACAGTTTACCATGGTATTTTATCCTCGTATTATACTGAAAATCGATAGAGTAACATATATTGCGGTCTTTATTAGTCATCAACTTAAGTTTTTGGTTGAATTGAGGTTTTAAATGATATTAGAAGAAGCCCAGGCAGGGTTGTTCTGACCCCTAGGTAAGGTAGGCTTAGAGCTTGAAAGGGGCTTAATACCTTAATTCATGGGTGTTGTCATGTAGGACGTAGAACACTGTTTGTAAAATTATAACTTTACTTTTGTCAAACACCATTAAAGATCGAAATCAACTTTCTATAGAAATGGCTCATTTCTTTTATGATGCCTTGGCCATAAAATGTCAGAAATGGCACTAGGCCTTGGTTATAGGTTTGAAATTCGAATTTCATTTATTTTTCCTTTTAACTTTTAACTTTTAGGGCATGGTTGGATTGGATGTAAATATTTAAGAGGGTGAAAAAAATCAAAGTAAGAAAACGGAGTAGATAAATGAGAAATTAGTGAAATTTGATTGTTGCAGAGGTGGAAGAATGATTGAAAAGTAATGAAAAAACATGAGAGGTCTCAATTTTGTGGGGTAAATATTTATCCTAGGGGAGGGTGGGGAAAGTATTACGTCCATAATATGGGATTTATTATTATTTTTATTTCATGCTCATTTTACCTTTTTCACAACTATCTCATCTACTTCAAATACATCTCTATTTGCTTTCATTTTATTAGTTTGACTATACATCCCCTTAAATATCTACACCCAATCTAAGCGTGCCCTTAAGTGAAATAGAACAATGAACGCCAAGTATGAGACAAATTTGTGTTGCATTCACACTTTTACTTCAAATGCTTTAGTTTTGATTGAATGAATTTGTTTCTTGATAAAAATGCTTAAGTTATATTTCAATTGATTCACTCTTTGCTTACTAATCTCGACAATAACAGGAAAGCTTCGAGATGGCCGTGAAGTGGCAATCAAACGTCTATATGAAAACAACAACAAACGAGCAGAACAGTTCCTAAACGAGGTTGAAATACTTGCAAACTTACGCCACAAAAACCTTGTAAACCTTTACGGTTGCACATCCCATCAGAGTAGTGAACTTCTCCTTGTTTACGAGTATGTTCCAAATGGCACAGTTGCGGATCATCTTCATGGAAAACAAAGTAAAAATGGGCTGCTTTCATGGTCGAAAAGACTAAGCATCGCCATTGAAACTGCAAGCGCCCTTGTTTACCTTCACGACTCAGACGTCATTCACCGCGATGTCAAGACTCAAAACATCCTTCTTTGCAATGATTTTTCAGTCAAGGTAGCGGATTTTGGGCTTTCCCGTCTATTCCCCTTGGATGTGACTCATGTATCAACAGCTCCTCAAGGCACTCCCGGCTATGTAGACCCTGAATATCATCAGTGTTATCAGCTAACTGAAAAAAGCGATGTTTACAGCTTTGGTGTTCTACTAGCTGAACTTATATCATCTTTGCCTGCAGTTGATATCACAAGGCGAAGGGTTGATATAAATTTGTCTAACATGGCGATTAATAAGATTCAAAATCATGCATTGCACGAGTTTGTCGATCCTTCTCTTGGGTATCAGTCTGATTATAAGATAAAGAAGGAAATAACAGAAGTCGCGAATCTGGCTTTTGAATGTTTGCAGAGTAGAAAAGAAACAAGGCCAACGATGAACGAAGTTTTTAAGAGATTAATAGTCATACAAGCGAAACAAGGAAGCGAATTCCACAATGCAGACATAGTAGACATTCCTGCGGATGATGTTCTTATGTTGAAGGGTGAATTTTCTCCTTCTCCACCACAAAGAGAGGAGTATCATTTAGTTACACAATATAAGCCTAATGCAAGTGTTTAGTCTTTGCTTCTTTTATACATAATACTACTAGTACTAATTAACATGTTTTTTGTTTTTAATTTTGTAGAAAAAGAAAAAGTTGTATCAATGAGAATATGTGTATATAACTATATACACCAAGTAGTAATATTATACTAGTATTAGATTAGATTAATAATAATAATGCTAAAAGATCAATAAAAACATTATATAAAGGGTTTGGCTAACCGGCGTTTTTAGAATATATTATTATATTATATATTTTTAATATATCATAAAAACTTAGAATTTACAATAAATTATGCGTTTAAATAATTATATTATTTTTATTTTTTATTTTGTTTTCCAATTCACTATTTCAGATATATTATTATTTTAGGTTGGTTTACATTTGCCTTATATATATAAATGGGTGTTGAAGTAAACAAAGAGATTTAAATACAAGCTATATATAGATTGGCACTCATTTTATGAACTTTTCCTATATGCACTATTTCTTTGTATTTGTACTACTATGCAATTCCAAGTTATAGATAGCATTTTAGATGTAGTTAATGGAAGGGAAAATGAAGTATTATCCATTTTAATAAATTTGTTTTATTTATATTTTAGAATATACCTACTACTTTTATTGTAAATATTATCCCCTATTTCTAAACATCCTATATTCCTATTAGTTTAATCCATTTCCTCTAATTTTTATTTTTCGTGTTAAAAGCAAATGAGGTTAAATGACTGAAATACATTTGTGAGAGACTATCTCTCGACAAAACGATTTTAAAAAAGAAGTTCATATTATCATAATATATGTTAAATGAGCTATTTAACCGTGTATATAGAGTATTTCTGGCCCATTTGGTAAATGGTAATGGGAATGAAAAATTATTGTAATTTTAGTTAAAAAATTTCTTGGCTACCTTGATGACCCTACTTATCCAAATTCAATCATTTCATTTTCTTCATAAAATTCATTCAAATGCATTACCATTGAGGGATGTGGTATTAGGTGGTGATGAAAATTTATAAACAGAAAAACTTTTTCGTGATCAAAGTTTCATTACCATGTGAATGATGTGGAATTTTTGATGAAATTTTACACTATATATCATTCATATTACCACCATTTAGTACCACTAACCAAATGGGTCGTTCACGTTGAGATAGACTCATATACAATAATCGGCAGATCTTGGGTAAGATCGTCTTAGAATAAGACGCGGCCCAATATGGAGCCCATCAGCTTTTTTCATTTCTCTTGGCGTTTTTCAATTTCACTCTTCATCATCATTCCCAGTGTATCCCGCTCATAGACAAACTATGGTCAGGGTCTAGGGAGGGAGAATAGACGACAACTCATACCCATACAAGAGAGTGTGGTCAGAGAGTCCCCAGGCTCTGAAGGGTCTTCAAAGAGAGCAGTTCCTGCAACCATCTGATAGCCTGCAACTTACATCCACGTTAGCCAAGCATAGAATCAACTAACTAAAGAAAACTCAACAAATAGAATACGTACAAATAACTAAACAAACGATAATGGAAAGATATGTGGTAGAAAGCGAATAGGCCAAGAACAGAAACAAAACGGTGGTCGGGAAGGACAAGTCTAGTGGTATTTAAATGTATCAATTTTGACCTTAAAGATATCAATTTCAACGTAAAGTGGTACTTAAATATATCAATTAAAGTAAAAATTTCTATTTGAACCTATAAGTGATCAATTTTAACGTTAAAGTGATCAATTTCTACCTAATATAATTAACAGTGATAATTATTGAATTGTATGTTATGTAGTTCATTTATTTTGTTTATAATTGATATAGTTAACATCATAACAGAAACAAGATAAGGTCATAATTGATGCATGTTTGGTAATAATTGACAGTGATAAGTAATGAATTGTATATTATTATGTAGTTCATTTATTTTGTTCATAATTGATATAGTTAACATTATAACAAAAATAAGATAAAGTCATAATTGATGCTTGTTTGGTGATAATTGACAGTGATAAGTAATAAATTGTATGTTGTTATTGAAATTTTTACATTAATTGATATGTTTAAGTACTACTTTACGTCAAAATTAATATCTTTAAGGTCAAAATTGATACATTTAAGATTAAAATTGAAAAATAGCCGCAAAATGAAAAAAACCTAAAAATTGAAATCCGGTAATTTGTCATACTACCCTTCAAAAGAATACAAGATGGAGTAAGGTTTGACCAAGGAAGTGGAGAGACTTTCAAGGGGGGTCACAGTCAGTGAAGAAGAACCAACCAGCAAAACCAGAAGCAGCAACCAAGCTTTGCTGTTAATTTTTGCATTTGCCATTCAATAATCTCCATTGAATCATCATTATGATGGAATCTATGTTCTTCAGTTCATCATCTCCACTCCAACTATCACTCCCTCCCCAAATCTCTTCCCTTTTTTCCTGTTTCCATTTCATCTAACACCAAATTCAAATCAAATTCAAGACCTGGGCGATCTGGGCTTGTTTTACTTCCGGCGATGTGCATTCCAGGGCCAATTCGGGATACTGAAAAGTCGGAAAATGCTGAAGAAATTCCGGTTCCCTCATCTTCTTCATCCAACAATTCGACATACACTTGGTGTGCAGCTCTTGGGGGGGTTGGGATTTCTTGAAACCACCTATTTGACTTACCTCAAGATCTCTAATACTGAGCCGTTTTGTGCTGTTGGTGGTGGGTCTTGCAGTGATGTCCTTAATAGTGATTATGCCGTTGTTCTTGGTAAATTTTGATTTTCTTCTTCCTTTTCTTTTGTAGGTGTTTCTTGTTTGTTGTTGTTGTTCTTAATTCTTTGATGAAGTTGTTGTGTTTGAATATCTGAGAAGTAATTATCTTACCCCTTTTGCTCCTGATTCACGCTGTTACACTTTTTGAGATTCTGAGACCTACAAACAGGTAATCAAAATAATGCAAAAGTAGTGTAAACTAAAATTTGAGGCCTCTCAATTTAAGATAAAGAGCCCTCCCGTGACAATTCGTCAAATAATCACCTGGGGGCTCCCATGTGTGTGGAAACAGGCTTAGGACACCTGTCGGCTTGGGCCCACAAACTCATGAATAATGTGTATTTGACTTGCACACACTTGATGAGGTTCGCTCTTCCCAAAAATCATATAGTATTGGGAGGATTACCCACCCACTGGCGAAGTATTTCCAGCACCCTTTGTAGTTGGGCTCCTTGTACTAGAGCCCTGTACAGTTGGGGCCATGTGCGGTTGGGAACCTTGAATATGCAAGCTCGACCCATGCTGTTGGTTGTGGAAGGCTTGAGTTCGCGTTTTTATGTCTGGTTTCACTACATGATAAATAAGGATCAATGAGCTAGATCTTAGCTCTTGCATCAGTTTCTTGATTATAGTGGATCAGAAACAAGTGAGGGATAAATCTTAGTAAGTGATTTGATTTTGCTGGAGAGAAGAGTGTAACTTGGTGGGAGGTGTGGAGGAGGGTTGTTTTGATATTTAAATTTCAATGTCAATTTGATATTTTTGGTTTAGAAATGACATTGCTGGTGGTGTGTTTTTCAGTCATGGCTTAAATAGGATTATATGGAAAATTAGTTGGATAAGATTGCATAAGAAATTTTTGCTGAAAAAATCAAGCAGACTCTGAGACCGAGTTAGTTCCTGATACGTATTAGGGTGATCAAGGTTGCACAAGGTTGTGGAAACAACTTTCTAAATTGAAGTAAAAAAACAACACCCTTTATTTGATGTTGATTAAACATGATTGATTTGCACATATATCTAAATTGTTAACTTTGACTGGTTTTGTTTCCTTCCTCACTCTCTAAGATATGGACAGAGATGTGCAAGTACACTTGAACTTTGCTCACAGAAGTTCAAAAACAAACCAGATATTTCGTTTAACTCAACTTTTATCATACTTTGAATTCCTAATCAGCCTATGCATATATTAATGACAAAACTAACATCAAATCTTCAACTTATAATTAGTTAACAAGGAAATAAAGACTTATACACCCTCATGCAAACTGACCTAGATAACCTAACTGAATCCTAATTAGATGCGAGTTAGTGCAAGGAAAGTTAAACCATTAAGAATACCTTTCTTTAATAACCTTTGACCTATGTTACTCGGACTCGCCAATTTTGCCGCCTCATTAGCATCCGGTATGCCGGTATGGATACAATTGCTGGATATGCCGCACCGAACATGAGTAGGTAATTTGGAATTTGGAAGGTAGAGGGAATATATTTAAATTGAACATGAGGCTATCTTTAAAATTAAAAACCTAGATGTTATTGTTGAAGCTACTAACTTACTTGAAGTAAGCAACATCGTAGAAGGAGCTTCGATGAGAAAGCTTTTGCTTTTTGTAGAAGAAGAGGAGAAAGCAAAACGATGAAGACTAGTTTTTTCAAAGATTTGGTTATCTGAAAGTCTTAGTTTTCTATTACATTAAGCTTGTGCCTTTTCCCCTTGCCAACTGCCTCTTTCACTACCCAACTTTCCCCAACTATATCTCTTACTCAATTCTTTTTTATTTGGTTAGTTTTTCGATCACCTTTCTTTTATACTACATTTGTTTACTTTTTGCCTATTTGAGATTGAGAATTTTTTTAAGAAATTATTTTTATTTGTTTTCACGTATTCTCGTAATCCAATTCTAGGATGGTGTCCCCGTATGCTTTATAATTAATAATGACGTACCGAATACTAGGATCCGTACTCGTATTCGATACTCGTACCCAAGAGCAGGTAACATAGCCTTTGACAATATTAAAGGGTAAAAAATCACAATCCTACTTGAACTAGTTTAACAATTAATCAAATTTTGAAGTTTGATGAATGGTAGAAGTACTTTCCATAAAGGTGTTTCTTAGTCGAGCATCTCAATTCTTTAGGTCTTCTATAATTTGAAAATTCGGAAAATGTCGCAACTTTGAAACATCATCAACGCCAGCCTATCGATTAAGGGCTGTAGAAATTAACCTAGAAAAATATTCAAAAGCCAAAAAAAAAAACACGCCAAAGCAAGAAGTTTTTGAGAGCATTTGGAAATTGGTTTATTGACACCAACCAACCGTTCTTGTGTGTCAATTCAGTATACACTAACCTATTAATGAATGTTATTCGTGAAGCTACCCCAATGTAAGGCTCCAATTGCATATGAGCTAGCAGAGGTTTATCTCCTTCAAGAATGTAGATTGATGAAGCAATATATTGCCTCATTTGCTAATATATGGGATGATCGAGACCACGTGGGGATTGGGGTTTCAATGATGTGCGATGGATGGACTGGTCCAACTAAAATGCACATAATCAATATCAATTCAACCACACCAATCTTTCTCTAAATTAGAGAGATTACATGGGGTCAAATAACATGCCAAGTGAAAGTCAATATCTAAATCAACTTGCGATTTGGGATCAATTTTTGCCTAATGACTCCCATGATGATTCCAATTCCAATCACACTCAAATCATCAACCAGGGTGCAATCAGTTTTGATTCAGTTCACTATGATCATTCAGTTCATTACGTCGATTCATCAAGTGAATCATCAAATTTTGATAACATGAATTCATATGGTTTTGGTCAATCATCTTACAATTTTAATAACAATGAAGATTAAGAACACCATCACCACTCATTTTGGTGGTGATCTTGTATTATATGTGCAAAGTATTATATTGTTTTGTAACATAATTTAATATTTTAATTATTTATTATTTTAATATTTGTATTAATTAATATTTTAAACAGTTAAACAAAGTAATTACTTAATAAATTGAATAATTATCTACTAAAAGTACCACATATAGAGCAATTGTGATGCTTATGGGCATATCATTACATAACAATGGTTGTTCAATAATAAAATTGCAATTATAGGCTCAATTCTCCCTTAATGTGTGTTTTTTTTTTAAAAATCACATGACGTCAGCCGCAATCTGCGTGATACCTCTGTTACGACTCTTTTCGCAAATGCGTCCACAACTGTAAAGACTATAAATTTGTTGGGATAATTTTTCAACATGTTTAGCTTTTCCATATAATCCAGTTTCTCCTTTAGTGTTTTACTGAATTGTATCGCTTGTCATGATTCCCTTTTATTTTGCTCCTTAAGAAATGGATCATTATTATTCATGTTGAAGATAATGTATATTTTTGACGTGAATATCAAATTTTAACATCACTGCAGGTGTTTTGTTTGAAAGAAGATTCAATGATCATCCTTTTGCATTTGCCAGGTGTCCCTCTTCCATTAATCGGGATGACTGCTTATGGACTTATCATGCTTCTCGGTCTTAAGCTAAGGGGATGGGCTTTGCCCCTTAAAATCAATCAAACTGATGGTCGTCTACTTTTGCTTTCTGTCTCTACTTCTATGGCAGCCGCGAGTAGTTACTTTTTGTACATTCTAGCTACTAAATTTGATGGAGCTTCGTGTTCTTATTGCTTGGCATCCGCTACTTTGTCATTCAGCTTGTTTTTCATCATCTTGAAGGTTTTTCTCTCAGTCAATAATATCTTTTTTCATTTCAAAGATAAGACTTTTCATTTATGGATATGTGTTTCAGGATTTTGGACTGCAGGAACTCCAAAAGATTGTTGGTTTACCATTGTGTACAGCTGCTATTGTGCTTGCAGTTTTGAACACCACATATAATTCACTACCGCCAATCATGTCAAGGTGATTAATTTCATGTTATACACATTTGTATACATCCTATATTTTATGATTGTGTTAAGTTTTTTCCTGGCGACATGTCTACTTAAATATGCTTGATAACAGATACTTGAAAATACATTGCATCTACATCATATGTTGAGTTTTTATACGCAGCTGATATAAGTGTGTACTTAAGTCATTATTACTCATTTCATGAGTTCAGTTCACTGTCACATGATTCACTAATTTACTTGCGAATTGCGAATCAAAAAAAGCAAAATATGGTCGGTTTTGGGCTATTTTAGGGTTATTTTGAGCGAATCGAGATATTGTCATATGACTCACTAATTTACTGACACCCTTGATTGTTCCTAAAATGAGGCAGTTTCCACTACGCGACTGGAATTGTCTTTTTCCTGTCTTGGTTACTTTCTATTCCCTGCTTGTTCTCCAAATCAAAAGCTCATTGAAATGTGATTCTGCACTAAAAACAGAAAACAGCTCCGCATTTGATCAAATTTTGTTTCGGTCCACTAGCTGGTGAGAATTTATAAAAGGAGTTCTTAACTCATGTTCGTCAAATCACATAAAGGGATCATTTGCAGTATGATTTGCAAATATGACTTTCATTAGATGCTATAGACTTGACTCTTTTGCGGCTCTAATAGTTGGACATGGCTGTTAAGATGTGATGCGTTTTTAAATAATTTATTGAAGTTGTCTTTCTTTCCCCTTTTATTGAATAGTTCTGCGGCCATGGATTTGCCTTATTACACAACGGAGATCGTTAAGGAATCGAGTCCTTTTGCAATATCACTCGCTAAACATCTCAAGTCTGTAGGGGCAAAGATGTATGGAGCTTTCTGGTGTTCACACTGTCAAGAGCAAAAGGAGGTAATGACTTTCACCCGATTTTTTTTTTCCGGGTGACGGGGGGTAGGGGGAGGGAGCTAGAACTGACCATACAGGTTTTCAAAACAAACTCGATGACCCGATATTCATCCGACCTTGTAATTGAACCCGATTTAACCCGACGTAAAAATGAAATTACAATTATATAAAACCAATGTGGACACAAGACCCGATTTTGAACCAACATGATACACCTAACTCGAAATCGACCCGATAACCCGAATAAACACCTCTAGAACAGAGACAAGAAGTTGTGTCATGATAAGTCTGCATCATTCTTGAACATATGTGGTGCATATGTAGCATTTCAATTTTGTCGTCTACATCTTATTTCACTGTTTCAATGTATTTATTCCCAGAAAAAAAAGGGGACACCCACAAACATTATAATTTAAAGTAAGCCAAGAAGAGAAAATAATGTAGATGGGTTATTTGTTTTGTACTCTTTGATAATCAACTTCATCAACAATCAGGAAGACTGAGTTGTTTGTTTGTATTCACGCTTGACTCTTGCAGATGTTCGGTCGTGAGGCAATGAAGTTGTTAGATTATGTCGAATGTTTTCCGGATGGAGTCAAGAAAGGAGTTAAGATGGTTCCGGCTTGTACCAAAGCCGGGATTGAAGGATTTCCTACTTGGATTATAAATGACGAGGTATGTCTAATATTGTTAGCAAGTGATTTTCAATCAGAAGATTCGTTTCACACCAAGTTTCATGTTTCTTTTGTTCTCCTTTCTCGTATTCTCGGATAGTTGATACATCTTTTCTTCACCGTGAGCTTTGCGATTCGCTAGCAACATTTTAATGCAAATTTTTCTCTTTTACACGGTTGGGATTAGAGGAAATGGAGGGATGTGGAATTTGAAGGAGGAACTCCCTCAGACCCTCACATTTCAAACAAAACAAATTCTTCTAATATTGATAAGTTTTGTAAGGAAAACATATCGATCTTCCCACCTTTTCCTTTTCCGTCCCTCCCCTCAGCTTTTCTCCTTTTCTTCCTAAAATCTTATCCAAACATAATGTTAGAGAAGTTTGGCCTTCCTTCAATAAAGCATAATTATGCATTTATTTTGCAGGTCTTTAGCGGAGAAAAGACACTTGAAGAGCTGGCGGAGATATCTGGTTTTGGTAACGACTCTGTAAATCAACCTAACTAACGCTGTGGCTTCCCAAGTTTTTGGGCCCTGGAGACGACAAAATTCCGGCTGTGATGAGTCCAGTATCTAACCCCCATTTTTTTGGGTTAACGCTTCCAACATTTAACAAAGCTATAGTTACCCCTTTCTATGTATTATTTTTAAGAGCAGTTCAATGAGTGTGAGCTGTTTATGAAGAAGTCGTTATACGTTGTATAGGGGTGTTCGGTATGAAAAGTGAACTCGAACAGAAAAACAAACAAATTGGGAGGGTTTAACTATGAAATGTAGACACTAAGTTTTGTTTTTCTTTGTTGTTTGGTATATGTATAGCCTTTAAGGAGTTAAATTTCAATTCAGAGAATAGCTCTTAAAATATAGGAAAAATTACCTGGAATAATCCAAACTATTTACGATTTTCCTACAATAATCCCACCTATTGATTAACCATGAATAATTCCAACATTGAGGGGCATTTTCCTAGAGTAAACCTGGTGGCCGGATGACTTGCTATAGCAAGTTTTATTTTTTTAAAAAAAGATAAATTAAAATAAAATGTCGAAAAAATGTTAAAAAAATGTTCATAAAAAATTTATGATTTTTTTATTATTTAGAATTTTTTTTCAACAATATTTTCTAATTTTAAATTAATATTCAAGTTATTTTTTTTGGTGAATTACCTACTATAGCAGGTTATCGGGTTACGCAAGTTTACTCTAGGAAAATACCCCTCAAAGTTGAGATTATTCATGGTTAGTTGAGATTATTCATGGTTAATCAATAGGTGGAATTATTGTAAGAAAATCATAAATAGTTTGGATTATTCTAGGTAATTTTTTCCTAAAATATATTATGTGGGTTATAATATGGGATGGGCAAGCTTTCAAGACCTACCCAGATCGGCAGATCCTATTCGAGACTTGATAGTCAGGTCTTAGGTTGTCGTTAAGTTTTTCGAGATCAATCTGGGCAGAAAAGTTTTAAACACCATAAATTCTTCCTAATGGCTAGCATTAGCGGTAAACAATGGATCATATTCACATAGATGATATTTCTTTGTACATTATGAAAATATGGAGTTCATAGAGTTCTTAAAATGTATTTGTTTGGTCTTAGGTTGTCGTCTTTTAGGATTCATTTTTCCTCCTCCATCACCAAAGCTTCTTAAGTCCAAGTCATAGAGTTCTTAACCACCATCTAAGGGTAACAGATAAGGGTCGGACCAGGTTTAAGTAAATATGGATCAGGCCGAATAAGGACCCTTTCAAATTAATATGAGTTTTAAATGGGCTGGACGTTCAAAGTCCGGTCCGGCCCAACTCGACTCATTTTTACTACTAAAAATTATTTTAATCCCCATTTATCAATTCATAATAATTAAGTTATCATTTATAATAATTAAATTGAAAAAATATTAATAATTTCATTGACATTGTCATTTATAATATTTAAATCATACATTATTTATATTATTTACAAAGGCCTGTTTTCGGCCCTTATTGAACCATTTTATAGCCTGCTTCATTTAATTATAGTATAGCCTGTTTTTTGTCCAACCCTTACCAAACCCTTCTAGAAACGGGCCGAATAAGGGCTCAAAATGGGGGTCCGGCCCATTGAACACCCCTGGTCACAGCCGGTCACAATCACACTAACAAACCCTAATCATTCCCTAATCATACTATTGTGTCATTTAAGCCCTTAACTTTAAAAATTATTATTACTCACAATACATGAATTCAAACACTAATAAGCATAAACATGAGCTTCAATCTAAAATCCTTCACTAGTATTTAAATTTTGCCACTTTAGATTTTCACTAAATTATTTCAAAAAAAACAAAAAAAGATTTTCACTAAAATTTATCTACTTTTTTATATTATTATAAGACACGTGTTTACACTTCATTTCACTCACTTTAAACTTAATCTTCAACAAAAAAAAAAAAAAAACTTAACATTATACATCAATATTCTTGTGAATAGTTTAGTAGATCATGTTTAACAAAGAAAATAAATTTTTAGGTAGTTTTTGATAGAAGGTCAATTTTTGTCGATAGGTTTTGTCAAAAAAATTTATACCATATAGTTTATGGGAAATAAATCTATATTGTGTAGTTTTTATACAAAAAGTCAATTTCAATTTAAATAATATTTACATATGTGCCATAAGAAAACAACTAGTTTTTTGAGACATCGTTTCTTTGAGAGATGTATCTCAAGCCCAACCCAATAAATGTCAATTTACCGTATTTTTAATGTCTACTTACATTATCCTTAATGCGTATTTATCATATTTTTAATGCTTACTTTCAATATCTTAAATGTCTACTTATATTATCTTAATATTTACTTTTAAATTATAATATTTTAAAAAATATACAATGAACGGTGTCAATCAGAGATGGTACACAATAAGTTGCGATAAGAGAATACTAATATTTGTATTGGTTAAAAATTTGCAGATATTTCTAATATGCAATTTTTTGTATAGGTATTATGACCATGCTAATTGCGTGCCTAATTTTTTATACCGATCCGCCTTCCGCCTTCCGCCATTGACGCGCATTTCACAGCTTGGTTCTCACTTTTGATTTTTGGAAGTTTGATTTGTTCGTCAACTGCTTAATTTCATCGTAGAAGATGAGGCCTCCTTCGCGTATCGACATTGCTGCTAATGCTCAGAAACTCGATGTTGATAATCGGATTTCTCTGCGAATCTACTATAGGATTGCCGACAATATACTGAGACAGGTAATTTCATTTGTATTTTGTATTTTATAATTTATTTGATGAATTGTGGATAGTTGGATTGAAATTACTTGACTACTCGAGTTTGATTTTGTAGTTGTTTTACGATTTTAGAGTAGTATCCAGATGCTTGATTTTAAGTTAGTTGTGAGTTAAAGGTTTATAGTTTGCGGAATATTTTGTTTTTAAGGTGCAAAATTGTATTATACATCCGTAAAAGTAATTTCGCTAAAGCTTCATTTGGTTGTTTATATGGTGATTAATTCAGGATACTAGAACACTCACCTCTTCAGGTGTATCATGTATGCTTAAGCAACTCGGCTACATATGATACACACTTCTATATTAATAGGGTGGCCTAGGCGGGTGTGTGCTTAGATTACTCCCTTGCTGTAATAGAAAGGTTGATTAAAAGTTTGATATTCTTTAATAATGTTTCTGAAATATTGGGTTTTTTTGATATTTGACCTAGTGTGTTTATTATTATAGCGTAATTACTGTCAGCTAGCAAATTGAGAGAATTTCAAACTCTGCAATTGACGTATTGGCAATCCCTTGAATCTTTTAGGTTTTTCTTCAAGAGGCAGGTTGCAATCATGTTACTATCATTGTAACCGTGTTCTTCTTACTAAGTCGACCACATTAATTTGATAAGCTATCTGATTTATCCATCCTAGGATTGTTACTTTTGATTTCTGAACTTTGATGTCAAAATATGATGTTTTAAGGGTTGAAGATGGAATTTCACTTTTGTACCAAAAATGTGTTGTGGAACCCCCTTTAGATATTACCCGGAATCGGTTTTTCAACTTCTAGGTTATCAAAATTGAATAATAAAAAGGTTTTTAAAGTTCTGATGATGTGGCTCCTTTATTGTTGATTAAGTATGCCAAGGTTTTAGTTTGTTTTTAGTTATTAGTGATTTCTGTCGCTTGTTTTTTTCCTATACTTTCCTATTTTTATGCGTGTTGCCCTGCTTTTTTTTATAGCGTTTTGCCTATGTTATATCTTCAGGCTGCTATATTCCGGAATGAGAGGAACATAATAGATCTCTATGTTATGCTTTTGAGGTTTTCAAGGTGAGTAAAGTTGTTCCTGTCGTTTCAATAGATAATACGTAGAATCAACCAATTTTATGTGATGGAAGCTTCTATATGAGAATTTTATTTTTAGGGAAAAGTAGTTAGTTTCAGGGATTTGTGTTTATTTTCATATCTTATCAGCCCTAAATATATCAAAAAGCATCCCGTTTGTCGGCTCTATCAAACCCGCTGTAAAGGGCAGGGTAATTACACAAAATGCCGTTGAGATAATATTCTGTCAATGAATCTCTGAGGTTCACCTTTTGGCTCTTGGACCACATCTGCTGTATATGTTTATATATTCGTTCTTGTTGGATTATTTTGTGCCAATCCTGTTTTATTAATTTCATATATTTTTGTGTTATATCAGTTTGGTATCTGAGACTATCCCAAGCCATAGAGAATATGCAGCATCTCCACAGACCAAAAAGAGTTCTTTGAAAAAGGTGATAAAAGATTCAGAACTTTGTACTCTGCTATATGTTGTCAATTCACAATTTGAGTAGGTTGAGAATAAGCCTTAAATTTTTTAAAGTTCTTCAATATTTTTCTGTAGTTATTTTTATTTTTGTTTTATTTTTGCTTTCATTTATACTGTTTGCAGCAATTGCTATTTGCCTTAAACGAATTGGAGGCTCTGAAGCCAACCGTTAAGCAAAAGGTTGAACAACTAGAAAAAAAATCTGTGCACGAAGTTATTGGACATAATTATAATGCTCATACAATTGAAAATCATTCTTTGAGTTCTTCTGTGCAATATCCCATCAAATCACAAGTCCTATCTAATAATCAAATAGTTAAGGTACATTTTTGCTTATCATTTTTGTGGAGAAGTAACTGGTTTGTAAAGAATTACTGGTAGACTCAGGTGTTAATAATATCTTTTTCACACAAGTTCTTTCATTGGTTGTGTTGTTTAAGGCATCACTGAATTTTCCTGGTAGTGCTTATGGAGGTTCAATTTCTCATCAGAAAGTTCATATGATTCCTGTAGAAGAGAGATTCAAAAGATTGTAAGTCTTAGCGTGATACATTTTACTGTATCTATTTGGCTCTATAGTTTGACCAAATATAATGATTGGATTTGTTAAATGATTACCCATAGTGTTGGGGATTAAGGGCTTGATATTGCTTACCTCATTTTGTTGTTTTGTTGTATATGCTTAATGTTATATGATTATCAATTATCTTAAAGCAACAAATAAAAAAATGTAGAGTATAAGAAAAGCTTTTCTTGTTTATTGTTAATATCATTGTTCTTTCTTCTTGAGTAAACCATGTGTTGTGAGTCTTGACCCATACATCACTCTCTATCCCGAGTAAGTGTTCCATTCGTAGAGTTCCGTATCTGTAGCTTTTTGTTTATTCTCAATATGTTTACCTTTCTTTTTCCAGTGAGGTGTAGTTACTCTTGATGGATACATCTGGTCAATAGATGCTTAGCGTAAGAATCGGTGCATGTTAAATTTTTGCGTAAAAAGAACGCCATCTTATCTTATTTCGTAGCTGAGTTGTACCTTTGACTCTATTGATGCTTATACAGGTCTGTTTCCCTTCCTCGTCCGACAGAGGAAACACTTTTGAGGCATTCAATATTGGGACCAAATGGGCTATACAGACAGTGGCAACCGCCTATCTCTGATAAAGGGGTACAGGGCTGTAGTATCAGATTTTGTTGCTATTTGTGAAAAGTTCTACTGATTTAGCTCTAATTATGTAGGTTCGTTACCCCAGTGATATTGTCATCGCTCCTGTTGAGATTCCAAGGTTAGGCCTTCCATTTTTAATTTGTGTAATATATCAACTAAATATACAATGAGATTCTGTTAGCTATGTCAATCGTGTGTTTTTATTGTTGTTCTTGGTGACTTTTGAAAGGCAAAAAATTTTTTCCGAGAGTGTATGTGTGCGACTGTTTATTTTCATTGGAGCGAAAAATTTGAAGTTCTTTGTTTAGAATTTTAATATTAGCTCTAGAAAGTGCGTCTGACTTCAGATGTGGCTGAGCAGAACGCACCCATGTGCGAGAAAAAAAGCTTGCCAAGTCTAGGCAAGGTGCATGATGCTCTTCAGGAGCCATACCTAGGCCAAGGCACAAAATTGAAAAAGTTCGTAAAAGATCCAAATGAACTTGTTAGCATGTGCTTTTTCCCTAAAAGCGTACTAAGGTGCGCCAAATTAAGGACTATCAGAAAGAAAACAAAAGCTCTCTAGGAAAACCTTCCTTTGTTACACTACAACAAATAAAATGACTCAGAATTATTCTAAGATATGAAACTTGAGTGAATGCTTCTTTGATCTTTCTCCTCTCAACTACCCCCATTCAACATCTTGAATTGTACCTTCACCTATATAATAAAGCATACATTTTTTGAACTCACTGATTTGAACCCGTGCAGTTATGCATCTTGGTGCAGATTGCATCATTTTTTGGTTGTCTTGTTCTTTTATCTTTGATTCCATTGCTTATTATTTGTCCCATCATCTGTTTTGATAAGCAGGCTCCAACAGGTCATGACTATTGAAAATGGAGTAGCTGCTACAAAAGATGATAATACCTTAACTTGTGGAAAATCTAAGGTGCAACCTATACTTGAACCTAGTAGCGATAGTCAGAAGCCACAAGATGACATGCAGCCAATGATTACATTGGATACATCTTATGTCTCTGATACCGTTATTATTAAGCAACCTAGTCCTCCATCCGTACTTGCAGAGGTACTAGACCTAATACCTACTGAGCCAATCCTAGTATCTGAAAAGCAAGATACGGTGGATACTCCGTTGAAGGATAATTTAGTCAAGCCAGAATCTCCAATGGAGCTGCACATAGTAAGAATTAAGCTGCATTTTAGTTTAATTCTTTTTTTTTTTTCTGGTTTAGAATTTTCATTTGACTTCCCATTATGAACTTTTAGCCATAAGCCATTGTGGTATGTTACACTTTGATTCTAGAGAAGCTAGTTGATACGGAAATTATTATGATTCTAGACTTTTTCAATTCCTGACTGATCCCTTATCCCCGTTGCTATTAGATATGACCCTTGAATTTGCAATCCAGGTTTTGATCTATTTGCTACTGTTATATTAAGATATCGATAGTGAAAATCTCCCTCAATGAATTCCCAAAAGTGGGTGGTTCGAGTTTGCATTAAATTTTTTTGGAGGGGGCTCTTTTCACTTCTATTTCTTTGGGTCCTACTCAAACGTTTAAGTGAAACCTGGGATGACTATTGTGTCTAGTAGTATTGTTTCTGACTCTTTCTTTGCAGGCTAGTCGAGTTAGAAGTCTCATCTATCTGTTCTCATTAACTTGTTTGTTGATGGCATATGGGGAATGTGCTTTGGTTTTGAGACAGAGAGGGGGGTATTGCAGTAGATAGTAAAGGGAGAGGTCTAACGGAGAGGAGTGCAAAGATTTTCATTAGGTACAATTATGGAATTAAAATAGAGATCTGTATAAAAATGGCCGAACTTTTTTTTTCTATGGGTACAAAGGATGGTATGGTTTTTCAGTGTAATTAATGTTTTCCTTCCTTGTTTGCTTCTTTAATCTCTCATGGTCTCATCCTGTACTTTCCTTGTCCTCTGAACTGAGTAAGATACATGAGAAAAAACTTGTAATGAGCAATTGGTATGCAGCCTAAGCAAACTCAAAACAAATTAATATAGGGTGGTATATTCGCATGTTTGTGCTTTAGTACCTGATTAAATTTTTATATGCTCTACAATATTTTTATAGAAAGTGAATAGAATAAAATATAGTTTTGATGTCTCTCAATAATATGAAATATTTTACATTTTGGAAAAATGTGGAACATTCAAAAAATAAAATTTTACAGACTTGGTCTTTTGAATAAACACTGGGAGGAAATTATGTATAGAAGTTTGGACTAGCTATTATCATGGTTGCTTGCTTCTGCACTCTCACGTATGTTTATATGGAAGTACAAAGGAAAAAAATCTCGCCGATGTGGAACATGAAATGAATTATGTATAGAAGTTTGGACTAGCTATTATCATGGTTGCTTGCTTCTGCCCTCTCACGTATGTTTATATGGAAGTACAAAGGAAAAAAATCCCGCAGATGTGGAACATGAAATGCTTAAGCTGTTATCAACAAATTGTCATTATTTTCTGATTAATCTGTTATATGCTGTTGGCAGTCCACAAATTTGATGGATACATTTTTGAAACTGGCCAAATCTAACACTAAGAAAAATCTGGAGACATGTGGTGTCCTTGCTGGTTCTCTTGTAAGTTCTGAAACTATCATTCCTTACATGCTGGTTGGAAGCATCTTAACATTATCATCATCCTTTTCCTGCAGAAGAACAGGAATTTTTACATCACGGCTTTAATAATTCCAAAGCAGGAATCAACATCAGATACTGTAAGTTGATGGATACATATCTAACTTATAGGTGCATTGCTGACTGATTTGTTTGGAATTTATGTTTTTGTTTGTCTTTGTTTGATTTATCTTCTTTGTTCTCGTGACCAGTGTCAAACAACAAATGAGGAGGAGATATTTGAAGTGCAGGACAAACGATCTCTTTTCCCACTGGGATGGATTCATGTAATTATGAACTTGTGATTGTAATGGTTTAGATGTTATATGTTGATTACTGAGTTCTATTGTTAGATATTGCATGTTTATTACCATTGTGAGTGCTTTCTGTATGTTGATCCATCTATTTTCGTCTCATACCCCCTTTTGAGGTTTGAATCTAGATTTGCTTTATGCACATGAGAAACAAAACATACATATATCAATCGTTTCTTCCTTATTGCTGCAAGAACTCCCTTGGTTGGTTAGGTCCTACACTTAAAATGACATGCTATGATTCTGAAATTAGGTAATGGTTAATTGTTAACCTTTCTTTTGATCATCTTGTAAAATCATTGAGTTGCTAGTAGGATACAGACTGGAATTCACTTCCAAACTTTCTGCACTTTTTAAACCGAGGTGAAAATCATGTAGCATTTATTGTACATAATTTTTATTAGACATGGTCTAAATGCTTCTTATTCATAAGGCTCAATAAATCACTTTCGCTTCTTATTTATATGAAGCTGTAGATAATTATTGCAATCCAGGGTACCAAAAACAATCACTTTGTTGTCACAAGGATAAGGTTGTGTATATCCAATCCCCAAACCCCGCCGACATGAGAGCCACTTGCATTGGGGTAGTGGTATGTACTTGTACAAGCTTGATGCTTCACATTTATGTTTGTAGTTCGTATCACAATTTTTTTCACCCTTTTCTGTTTTTGGTGTTGGATTAAGTCTCAGCAATGTCATATCAAGGAATTTAATATTGCTTTTCATCTCCAAAATATTGCAAAAGTTATCTCTGAGCTGCAAAATATTGACCTTGAATATGTTTTTGTATGTGGTTTTTCTAAATGTTCGAGTTGGTCTTTAATACTTTCTCTGTTTTTTGCTAATTAAAACATCCTTGTGGAAATAAATTTCGGGGTTATTTGACATTTATATTCACGTTCACAATGCCACATTTTGTTGGGATCATTTTTCTCTCTTCTAATGTCATATGTATTACTAGTCCAATTGTTCACTATTCTTTTTCATAAATTCTGTATCACCAAGAAATGATACACTTAAAACAAAGAAGTGTTTGAGAGTTAATAATAAACTAATATTTATCTATTAAATGGTGTTATTGCCAGACTCATCCCACCCAATCTTGTTTCATGTCGTCTGTTGACCTTCACACGCACTACTCCTACCAGGTACATTCTTCTTAATCTTGCTGCTTTTATTTAATAATTCCTTGCTTGATCTAGGTGGTTTAGTTTTTTCCTTTTTTTTTTGATCTAGTTGGTTTTATCATGTGGCTTTGTTCAGTTTACTATGAACACCCTTTTTCTAGCCTTATTAGCCTTCATCTGATCTAAATGTTCCTTCCTTGAATTTGAGATCTTATTGGTTTTAATTTTATCGTATATGGACTTTGATTATGAGTTGACCTTGCCATTACCTAAACTTAATCTAACTCTGAATTCAACTTGGTAGCTTTTTTGAACTTATTGACTCTTTATATGAATATAAATAAACTTGTGTTTCCATATCCATCTTATTGGCCCTTTTTTTCTTGAACCTAATTCTTTAATGGCAAATAGAAGAGTGTAAGAGCTCATTATAGCTGTATCCTGTATCTAGTTTTGATTTGACTCTGAATTGTTTTTCGCCAAGTTAATTAGGGCATTTTCCCAGGTGTTCGTTGTCTACATGACAAACAAGTGATAAACCCATAACCATGGACTCGGGATCAATATACACAGAATGGGTTACAATAGAAATGGAATGTTGAAAACTTGAAATAGTATTGGAGTGAAGTTCTAGAGTAAAGGGACCAAGTTCTGGGAACACGGAATGGTGGATTGTCTTTCCTGGTTTCTGTTCCCATGACAAGTTACTTAGTGGACTTATAAGTTCTGATGAAATGCATTGATTAGTAGACCTAAGGTGACCGTATCGATGATGAATGTCCTTTTTTTCAAGAAATTGTTGAATGAATTAGAAACTCAAAACACATTCATACTTCTCCTGCATACATGGCTGTTTGAATTGGTTAGTGGAATTGGTTCGCTACTGCTCTCTAGTTATGTTGGAGAACCTGAATCGTGTACTCTTTTAACCAAAGTTGTTAAAATCACGGTTCTACCTAGAATCGTGTAGAGAGGTAGAATCGAATCGGTAGAATCGTAGAATCGTGCGATTCTACAAATAAACTAAAATTTATTAAAAATATCTAGTTTCTTATCATTATTATCCGATTCATAAGTTTAAATTTATGAATTAAAGTTTCTTTGACTTTATTATTTAGAATATAGCGAAAACTTTTTAATAATTAGTTTAAATCTTCATACCGATTAAGAAATTTGTTTTTTAAAAGTTTTCATGATGGAAAATTTGAAACTTATGTGTATATGTGAAAGAGATTAGTAAAAGATTGTACATAAGAAAAATTTAAAAAATTCATACTAAATTAGTAAAAGATTGTGAAAGTATATAGGCCTTGTTTTAAACGATTGGATTGTCATTTGAAGCTTTGGTTTTTTTGTGGCTGTAGCCGGACAGGACTTAGTTGACTGCAATGCCCTTTTAATGGAGTTGGAGTCTAGAGAGTACCTGCATTTACACAAAACCTATCTTTGACCCTTCTACTTGGATTTGTATTTTTCAAAATGGATTCAAAGAATTTGCTTTTGACCGGGTTGGATTAGATTTTGATCGACTTGTCATCCCTAGTTGAAATTTACTTAATTAGCAATATCATTGGTCTATGGCAGCTGGGTATCCTTATAGTTTTTCATTCAGGGAGATTTCAAGGAATTGGGTCAATATGCACACTGCCTTATCTGTTATGAGGACTAATTGTCTTGTCTTTTTTTTTGATTGTCTTGTCTTTTCTTATTGTTCTTATGCTTTGTTTTTAGGTACACCATTTTCCTTTGTTGAAAAAGTTCGAATTGGGTGCTTCATTTTCTTTTATGTACCTTTTTGAATGTAAAGACAATGTTATCCATGTTCATACTTGTTCATTGAATGAGGTCTGACTGGTAATTTAAATATGTGGGAAGTAAAGGGAGAGAAGAGTAAGGACTAAGGAATGGAGCAGTAGTTCCTGAAGAATAATATCACAAAAAGAACAAATTACAATAAACCATTATTCAATATTTACAATGGATATATCAAATATAAAGCTTAGCAAAGCATTTTTCTGTAAGAAAAACTGTGGCTGCGTGTGCTTTTGGAAGTTCTCTGATTCTGCTTGTTTGATGATGTTGTGCTGGTGGTAAATTAACCATTGTTAAATGAGATGTCACATATTATGCTTTGCGATGATATCTTTTATGGAATATATAGTTTGCGGAGATGCTAAAGCCTCATTGCCTTTTAGGTTATGTTGCCTGAAGCTGTAGCTATTGTTATGGCACCAAGAGACCGGAACAGGTATATAACTCTAAATCAAATTTTGTTGCTCAAAATTTTGTGTATTTTTGTGTTTGTAACTTATGAGTTCTGCTCAATCAGAAGCCATGGCATATTTCGATTAACAACCCCGGGTGGAATGTCGGTCATTAGACATTGTGAGCAACGTGGATTTCATTCACATGAACAACCTTCTGATGGCGGGCCGATATACAAACAATGTACAGATGTATATATGAATCCCAAGCTGAAGTTTGACATTATAGATCTTAGATAATATTGTTGAATACCAAGATTTTTTTCCTCTCTTCTCATTATATGGATTGTGTTGCACGTTGGTTTTGTAATTGTAAGATATAACCGTACATATTGTAAAATGAGAAAGAAATCGATAGCTCTTGGATCGTGTTATGAACTGGCAAATGTATCTGCATTTTTGAAACATTCATGCATAAATTCATTGTATAAATCAATGTCATTTGATTTTCTATGTCATTACGACATGAATATCAAACCGCACGACTATGCATCACTAGGAACTAGAGTGACCGAGTGATCACATACAAATACATGCGTCTTAGTCAATTTGCTTCATGTTTTTATTGACATTCTTATTTCAGCAAGAACTATTGACATGCGTATTCCCAAATTTCCATAACTATTAAGTATTGACAATCTTAAACATCATCATCATCCTACCAGTGCATCCCGCTCATACAAAACTATGAAACATGGTCTGAGGAGGAAAGGACGGCTGCAAGCCTGCAACTCATACGTTCAAAACAAGTTATTTCAAACGCATATAGATAAAATTAACAAGTTCAAAACAATTAATAAAAGTTAAAAACATTAATACTAATAAAAAAAAATGAGGATCCTAATTCAACCTTCAATTGGCCTATCTATACAACCTTCAATTGTTTTGGTTCCAAACCTAATTATTTCAAACCTAATTATTGACAATAACATTTATAAAAATAACAAAAAGCAAAGAGATCAGACCTTAATTAAAAGAGAAAATAAAAAAAATGAAAACATAAAACGAAATACTAGGAAAAGGTACTAGCAGATTACCAAGGCTTAAATACTACTTAATTGAACTAAAGTGAAATTAGGTACATTTATTTATCCCCATTACAAAATAATATCTGAAATAATTAAAAAATCAAAATAATAACAAAACATTATGCTCCATTCATCCAACTCAACCAGCAGTAGGCACTAGAACACAAGGGCACAATCGATCGTTTTACTGTAGTTGTTGATTGGCTTTCGCAGTTTGCCTTCTTCTACTTGCTGCTTGCTCCTATGTTGTTGCTTGATTTTGGAGATGGTTGTGAGTCAGCTCTTCTCCTTGCCGACTCGTCAAGTTGAAAGCTCTCAGATATCCATGGCAAGAATGATATCAGGGAGTTATGACTTCCCCAGTAATATGAACATATAGCAAAAGGGCAAATCATGTCGCAATATTTCAATTCTTCTTTCTAAATGGATCATTTCGAGAAGTTGAACTTGCTTGGAGGGACTTCCAATGTTTGATTTTAGTTGCCACTACAAAAGTACAGGAAAGCAAAAATAACCAAAGCATGAAGATGAACTTAGAGGAACCAATTTGGTGAATTTGCATGAAGATGTCATTTCCAAAGTTGTTGATGCAAAACCATTTTGCGACTTCTTTCCCAATCTGAAATAACCATCACGTACAAATTAAGAGTCAGCATGATACAGTTTTATGTTGACACCTTGGCAACATTACATAATGAAATACAGCAAGCTAACATAGCTTAGCTAATCAATCAGTAAGGAGTCTGTGGTTCAACGAATTGGAATGGTTGGATTGGAAGGCCATGCCCCAGGAAGCTAACAAATTTGTTTCACTCCTAGAATGGACTTCTTTATCCGGAACGATAACTTTTGAAAAAAAAAAAATATGAGCCTCTTTATTCCGAACAAACACCATTACAAAAAGGACATTTTATACCAATACCAACTATCATTATCATGAAAATACTCAGAAACCCGTTTTTGGCAAGGATAGTTGAAGTTCATGTAAGAATCGTAGATTTGAAGAACCGGGTTAGGGGGAAGGTCAGAAGAGAGTAAACACACTTTTCAGGTCAACATGCTTTAGCATTGGAAATATATTTTGTTTCTTATCGTAAGCTGTGACCATCGATCAAGAAAAACAAATTTAAGCAAATTAATTTTGTATAGCTATACTGAACTTGTGGGAGTTTCATAGCTGGAGAAGAGTGGGACTGTGGGAGCTTCATATAGATGTTGAAAGAAAAAGCGGGATAGTCGTTTGTAGTGTCAATATTTTCCGTACAACACAAGGCTTTGATACTAGAGGAAAGGGGAGAAAGAATCTTAAAGGTAGAGACAAGAAAAAGGTTATATGGGATAACTATATTCTGTACAGCAACTAAGGTTTGATGATACTTGAAAAAATAGAGATACAATCCTAGAGGCTAAGGATCAAGGTTCCATCATGTGGTTGCTGTGCCTGTAAGGGTTCAATAACCTAAAATATTCCATAGAGATCAACCAAATGCTTTTTAAATGCAGGCAGAAAAGGATCAATTTTCAGCCTTATTGTGATTTTCATACCATGTTACAATCTATACACATGACAATCTTCCTCGAAGGACTGTACAATCGTTTCCAGCAAATGGTGTATAAGTCTTAACAAGGAGGTTGTTGAAAGACGGGAGTTAACAGCAAGATTACAGAGCGGTTGTAAATTGTAATGTGAGTTACATAACAAAGTATCAATGTAGCTTGCCAGAAAATGAAAACAAGCTTCACCATTGTGCCTTTTAGAGAGACCAATACCAGCGTTTCATTGAATGAAAGGGGAGTGAGTGCTAAAAAAGAATCCTTCCATGTCAAAATATGCATTCATGCATTTCTACATGTAAATTTGACCACTAATTTCTATCAAAAAATATTGAGAAACATTTTACGATGACATTCATTAAAAAAAACTTTAACAATGTTACGTTTCAAGATTTCAATAGGGTATACTATAAAAATTAATAAAAAGGTCAACGTTCAAGTTTGAGATTTGTCGTTCCATTGCATCATTAAAGGCACCCAAGTAATTTAAATTTTGAACCAATAGAACACCAATGTGATCAAACTTACCGAAAATATTGTCCTACAGATTTCCACAAGGAACCACCATTTTTGCTCTTCTGGTTTGAATCGTATTTGTTTGGTCTTACCATCTTACTTTTGTCTGCACCACAATGAATTTTCTAGAGCATAAGTTGAAGTAGAACAAATAAAACACGTGCAGTACAATACTGGCTCATAAGCTTTTACCATCGATAGAAGTTGAGTACATCTCTGATGATGCCTGTAGATAAGCCAATTCTTCGACTAGTGCCCTTTCTCTGTCACTGGCATCACATTATTGCATGTTAAAAATATTTTGTTTGGAAAGTGAGATTCCACTACTAAAGACCTCATAAGCAATACCAATAGAGGTACAGGACATCAAAAAAACATCGAGTGCCACAATATATCTAGTACAATTTTGTTGGTCTATTCTTGTACCTTAACCAGTACACATGTCAT
This sequence comes from Amaranthus hypochondriacus, assembly GCA_000753965.2. Lineage (NCBI taxonomy): Eukaryota > Viridiplantae > Streptophyta > Magnoliopsida > Caryophyllales > Amaranthaceae > Amaranthus > Amaranthus hypochondriacus. The sequence continues at coordinate 12,684,090 of CM025926.1, read as the reverse complement.
AGTTGACAGCTTATTCAATTAACAGATATTTACTTCCCCTGCACCATAAATACTTATGAAATTTAGCAAAAGAGAAAGAAGAAGGAAATGTTTCCAGTGCATGAGGAAGAATCAACCTGAATCAAAGACTAAAATTCCAATATGCCTAGCAGTTCAGATTCTGGAGGAATCTGAAGATAACAAAACTTATTGAACTGAAAGCTCCATTAACAAGTAAACAGAAAAAAGAAATTAAATTGTTTCGAAAAGTGCTGTCAAGAGAATCAGACATTAGGGAGGAGACCCATCATCCAACTCGAATTTTTAATAGAGCATCAAGTACAAATGGAATAAAGGAATTCCTAGCAAAACAACAAATATATTGCTTCAGGAAATCTCATCCTGAACCTAAGATGTGCAGATTATGCTCGTCAAATGAAAATAAAGTCATCAAATCATTCAGCTTTTAATAGGTAAACACACCAATCCTCGTCATTGGTTAATGCTTCTTATTTTTGCTCATTCTTATCAAATAGAGATTTTGTAAAAAATGTTTCCTTTTGCTTTTGGCTGTGTCTTTTCTCCAATCCTCTTAAATAGAAAGACAGGGAAATGAAAATATGCAAAAGGGATCAAACCTTAATCTTTTAGGGATCTTGATGTCCACAATAAAAACATGATCACCTCGTCCAGAGCGTTCATTACTCTTTGGTATTCCCATACGCGGTAATTTTAAAGTTTCTCCAGGCTGAATCCCAGAAGGGATAAGAAGTTCCTTTGAACCCTCCACAGTTTCCACCTAAAGTTGACATACTGCTCATCACTTGAGACAATTCAGATAGCTACAAAGTCCACTAAAATAATATTATCATTCTAATTATAAAAGTTTCAAACAAAATTCCTCTACAAAGATTAGGAGAAATTTCTCAAAAAATAAGCAGAAAATCAAAACTTAAGGATCACAAAGTTTCTAGAAGGAACTTGGAGATAAAGATCCAGTCACAACTTTCCTCTAAAGAAGCAATGTTCAGTTAGAACAAGTTAGATATTTAAGTTGGACCCTTTTTTTCTAGGGAGAAGTGCTCTCTATTTGTGACTTGTGAGTAACTTTATCATGGAGAACCTTACAGCTTGCCGTGACACATACTAGGGTATGTTTTTGGAGCAAGGAAAAATTGAAAAGTGGCGCTGAAAGGGAGGATCCCCAACAAAGATTTAGGAATGGTCGTTGAGTTAGAAAAAGAATGGATGTTAAATACTGCAAGCTCACATGGATTTTTCACCCAAGCCAATGAAATCCTTGCATATGACTTACTTGATCATTGCACCGTTCGTCCAAAGAGAAACAAGTCAACAACTAATTAATTGCAGCAAAAGAAAAAAAAATGTTGATATATGCGTAGAAATTTTTGTTTGTTAATATTGGTTTTGTAGCTATTGTTGTCTAGTGATATGAGAGCTTTACTGATTTCAAAGTGAATTTTCCTTTGTTGATCATGGCATTCAAGGGACCTTCGGTTCCTGTGAGACTTAATACATATCCAAATATTTTGCTTTGACTTCATAAGGGTCTATAAAATCCTCATTACACGATTAAATCAACCAATTAGTTGGATTGCAAGAAGGGAAGCATGTTGCAAGTGTTCGGACTGATGAGTGTTTGGTACTGTGATCCGAATGGACTACAAAAATAAAAGCGATAGAATTGGATATGTTTATCGAGTGTTATTTCGTATAAATATCCAATAATTTTTGTATTAGTGAACATTTATGATGGATTTTAAAAATAAATTAGTGTAATTACTTTCTGTTTCATATGTACACTAAAACTTAGGGTACTCACGAATATTTCAAGAAGAAGCTTAAGATGAAGCTTGAGATGAAGATCAGATAGATTGAACCAACAGTTAACGCAGATGTAGGACCAAGTTTTGAAATATAATCTTATTACATGAAGCACGCATGTCGCATATGGTGTTTTTTGCCTTTCTATTGTCGACTCTCAAATTAGGCAGCATGCTTTAGGCATATGGTGATCTAAAGCATCCTCTTTGTTATTGCAAGGGTAAGATTAATGGATTAAGTTTCTCAACCATTCCAAAGTGGAAAAATCCTAAATTTACAAAAGAATCTATCAGCAATTAGCATTCAGAAGAGAAAACTCAATAACAGTACCAACGCTTGCTAACATCAAATCTTGGTGATCACTCATTTTTTAAATGAAAAAAATTTATTAACAAGCATACCTTAATTACAGTTCCTAAAATTGCGTCAGTGTAACTGATGCAGACTCTGGAGTAAAGATTGAGACCTTCTCTCCAAATTCCAGTTTTTTCTTTGACATGGAGAACCAAGAATAGATCTCCATGAATACCCCTGCAAGAAAAAGAACACAAGAAAAAAAATTATGTCAACTTTGCATCTCTCATTGATTCCACAATGGAACCAAGATGTCATATAGATAAGATTTCCCAAAATTAAAATTCCAATCCCCTGAACATCAAGAGTGCAGCACCCATCTATCAAAAATAGGGCAGAGAATGCAACCATGAAAAACAAAAGATATGCCTCTGTATATCAATGTCAACTAACCTTCCTTTAGACGTTCCCACAGAACTCTACCAAAAGAAACCCAAAAACATATTAAATTATGAATACAGGCTAAAGACGATTAGGTTAAACTTATGTCATTATTCCAGATATGCATTGGTGACAGACCATGCCTTCTTTTCTATCTTGTCATCAAAAATTAGCACAACATTCAAGATCACCATCCAACCAAGAACTGAAAGGACTAACAAAGGGATGTTCAGAGCTAAAAATGATTTCAAATATTTGAGCAAGACACTTGAACCTATACCATTTGTTCCAGATATGCATTGGTGACAGAGCAAGTCTTTGCTAATTTGTCTAAAGCAAGTAGCAAGATAATTGATATTAAAAAATCACCACTTCCCCAGCATTTATTATGACTAAACCAGAGATATATAAACTTAAAGTGAGTAAACATACAAAGCACAGAGACAATCTATTATTTTGTTAATAGTTTACTTGTGTTCACAATTGTTTGTTCCGACATTTGACAATATTACATCAGAGCTGAGATTATGAAAAAACGGGTATGCATTATTTGCATTTAATACTTATCTAAAAACCCCAAAGAAACAAAAAGAGACATACATACACATCAAGAAAATTCCAGGTAGAACTAACCTGTTCCTATCTAAGTTGCCTTCTCCCCGCAGTTGCATTGTGGCCCCATCATCAACACCTGGTGGGATAACTACATCAAAACTTCGTTGAGATCTTATGGCTCCCATGCCATCACACTTAGTACAATTATCAGTGATGATTTTGCCATTCCCTTCACAACTCAGACATGTAGATACCTACAAAATGAACATATTATGCAATGCTAAAGAACAAGCATACATTTTTAATTGTGAATGAACAATTGTAATACCCATAAATTTTACCCATTATTATTTTATTTTTTATATATAAAAATTATAAAAATTAAAATTTTCAATCATCCAAAATTCAAATTTTAATGTTCAAATTTTATTTTAAAAATCAAGTTTCGAATACAAAATTTTGAATTGGTCAAAAACTTTTAAAATCTTGTTAATCAGTATTTTCAGATTTTATAATTAAAAAATCTAATAAACTCTATTTTTTATATCAAATTTTATTTTACTCATCTTAAATTTAAAAACGTTGTTTTATTACTTTTTTTTTAAATATAGCTCTCATTCTCTGCCATCAATAAGGGTTTAAATTTGAAGTTGTTACAACAATTGGCAATAAAAAACACATAAAAGGTAGTTACTAAATACTAATCAGATTGAGCAAAACAATCAACATTGAATGATGACGACAAAAAATGTAGCATGAACTTCTAGGGTTAACAATTAACTAATAGAGAAAAGAGCAGACAAAGTTTAGATGAAAGATCATGGTGCAGAAGCATATTGTGACCATAAAATTAAGCAAATAAATAAATCTACCTAGGGTTAAAAATTACAAGATTTAGCTTACATACCCACTATCCTTGTTCAATCAACCAAAAGTTATAAGATTTGAAACCTTGGAGTTGTAGTATTACCTGAGAAACAACTCCAAAAGGGGTTCTATGACTTTTCATGAACCTTCCTCTACCTCCACATTCATTACACGACTTGATAGAATCAATCGATTTAGCTCCTGTACCATCACATACACCACATGTTTCTAAACAAGGAACTTCGATAGATTTTTTTCCTCCAAAGACTGATTCTTCAAAGGATAGATGCAGATCAAACCTGAAGATAAAATGTTAGGAATTATAGTAGAGCACTCTGAAAGAAGGATAAAGATATTCGGAAAAAAAAAGGTGGACCTTATACTCTGCATAATCTATGATATGCAAAATATCAGAGATAGTCAATTATAAAATGTGAAGTTCGCATGGAAGCTGGCATCAACAAGTCAATACATCACCCACCAATGAAGACAAAATTCACTCAAGTCAGAGGTATCTATTTGTCCTTATATACAGACTGTCCATATTCTTGTTCTAATGTGCGGTGATCTACATACAATGTGACTAGGTCCAGCACAACACGTGACTAACTCCCATATAAGAACCAGATTTGAGGTTTTTTAGTCCTGTGCACGTCACAGCTTCCTGGCTCTCATCCTTTTGGCTTTCATATCACTAACATTTCCGGACTTCTTGCTTAATTACTAATCAAGCTATATCACCATTTAGATAATGAACAAGAGTGCGTAAAAGAGAGTGGACAGATGAGATGAATAATTTTACTGGTGAGCCATCACATGTTATACATGTTTTGTATTGCAGTTCCGACTTTTCTAATCAAGGAGACAATTCTAAGGCAATCTTCGATATAGCAACTAGATTTTTTTCTCGTTGTGTACTGCTACACAAGTCATCTAAGAAAATTGGTTCACAAGTGGCATATCCATTTGGGGTTCCCAAAAAGCCTACAGTGAGATAACCAGCAATCCAGAATACACATTGCACCAATTTTGTACTACTTTCGGTAGAGCACCGTGCTGTCGAAACAAACTTCAACAACAGACCCCATAATTCTTTTCATCAAACTCCATTTAGCTCTGCTAATACTTTTTTTAACAAGTGTAGAAAACAGACTGAACAATTGGGAGTACTCTACACTGGCGCTAAACTTTGTTGTCATAACCGAAAGGTATTAATTCCTTGATTGTGTCTCACTGGGTGAACTTATTAAGGACCTACCAGAGCCACCAAATAAGTTTTACTAATATATAAGATAGATGAAAGATAAAATGCAGGAACAGTCACCTTAATTTTATTATGCACTATGATGAGCTGTTAGAGGGTAATTTGCTGTAAAAGGGGTTGAGACTATGAGTTTGTTATGCATTAAATAAATAAATAAAAAGATCAACAAAAAAAATCATTTACCATTTACCCTTCTATTTTAGTTGCTATTCATCCTGAACAGTACTTAGTTCCTGTTTAAAAACCAGGGTCGCCATAGATACTTGAGCCCAAATCAAAAGTGAGTCGTACCTCTTGAGTACTTAGCTCCCAAGAAGCTTGGTTCATCTAGGTATGCAGAGCATAAAGAGTGAAATTCCTCCATGTGGTCCAAAGTCCAAACATAGAATGAAGTGGGCGAATGACTGAAGTAACATAACCTCGATTGCTACTTCACCACTTACCCAGTCGGGATAAAGATAAAAGAGACTCTTACACGTTATCTAATTCTAACCCATAGTTTAACTTAATGGACTCCTCTTGAGACATTAGGCATTGAGATAGCAAATTGTATGGTATGGCAAAGAAAATAAGAAGTGCTCCCAATATTCTCGTGCCCACTTTCTTTTTTCAACCATTCATTTGTATTCAATCCAATTCTATTTTGTTTTCTTTTTGGTAAATTATTATCGTGTGTCAGACTCTGATGGACACGGGTACAACGACAATTATATTGTATCGATGTGCAGGTAACATATGAAGCGACTAGCCATAGATATTAATAAAGGAACAAAGAAAAAAAATTCTAACCTACTAGCTACTTTCATTTCTTTCAAGTTGCAACATTCCCCATTGTTAAAAATGCCATATCATTCGCAACATTCAATTTTTGTATTCTTATTTCACTTTCTCGCTTTTTTTCTCTCTCACTCTCTCCTTACACTTGCTCTTTGATATTTCTTCTCTCTTCTCCCAATTGACCCTCTTAATATCCTTATCCCTACCTTTCTTAATTTGCATGCAAGCCATTTGGTTGCAGCAGATTAAAAAACAAAAATACGTATATTCTAGAGTTAAGATAATAATTAACAAAAAAGGAAGGTATCATCGTTAGCTAAATTTGTACAAAAATAAATAGAAAAACTTGTGTTATTTTGGGTTGTCAGCCATTGATTCTTATTCTGAAGCCACAAAAATTCAAAGTGGGTTACAATTTTATCTGCATTGCACCATATCTCTTGTGCTTTATTTATATAGGCATTTATAAAAAAAAAGGAGGAATTGAAGGGAGTGATAAGAAAGGGGAGGGGAATGGGAGTGTAGACTAACAATGATGAGAGGGATGATATGCAACATTACCAGATATCCAGGCTAAGCCTGCTTCTGCTTCTCCTATCAAATTTAGAACCCATGCCTTGACCTCCAAAAAATTCATCTGTTTCCCCAAATATTGAATCAAAAAATTGAAAAGGATCAACCTACGTAAAATAAGAAACACATCAATCATAAGCACTAATGCAATTTTCTTTGCATTACCTTTTTTCTATTCTCACTAGTATGAAACTATCAACAAAATAAAACAGCCATTCCCCAATATAATTAGTATCCCCCTTTTTCAAAACTAAATCAAACATGTGCTTATTCTAGAATCCCTTGAACAAATGCCTTGAATCAAAGTCTTGTACCCAACACAGAAAAGGATGTTTAGCAAGTTATACTATACCTACGATCTCCCAGAGTGATATTATATTAATGTTTTAGCTGAGTTGTTGTGTTATCTCAACAACACACAAGCTGGTGATAACTAGAGAATGGTATCATAATTTAGTTACAAAGACATGGGTGTTAGTAAAAGAAAATAATCTTAGCTCATTAAAAATAGATGGAATTGGAGAAAAGAACATCATTAGAAAATGATGAAGAGATAGATTTATTTCTTGATTGTCATTTTGGGAGTCTTAGGCAAGACCTAGAGCTACCTTAATTCAACTTAAACATCACATTCTATATTTGATACCATAGTTGAACATGAATGAACGCAAAGGTATCAAAGCCATAAGATTAGAGATACCAGACATCTATAGGCTCACAATCTCAATATGTCCACTCTCCAGGCAGTTACTCTAAAGAACTGAAGTCCAGGAAAAGGTTTAAACCACCTTAAAGAAAAGGTTAAGGTTTTATGGGCAGGTAATTCAAGGAACTAGACATAAGGGGTAAGTTGAGAGCCAATGGAGCTTTTCTATTAAAGAGTGGTGAACTCCAATATATTTGAGTTAATCATGCCTTTTTTTAGTACTCATATTGTCTAAAAGCTCAAGTGAAAATTTTTTTTTTAAAAAAAAAAGAAAAATCCACAACTAGAAACTATTATATCTATAAGTACTCATCAAACACAAATTATAAAAACCTACACATCTACGTAATCACTAATCACCCAACATTGAGTATGAAATATTTGTTATTCTTGTAGGACACAATGAATTTTGCAAGTAAACACAAGAAAGGGTAGCAAACACTGATAAAAAGCACTTAACACAAAATCTTACTTCTTGAGCATCAAAGCTTGGGTCAATCGACTCTCCCTGCAGACCTGCTTCACCAAAACGATCGTACAAAGCTCTCTTCTCTGTATTAGAGAGGACCTACAAGAATACTTTTAGGATTGAGAATTCAAACAGGTTCCTAGGAGCAATTGATGTAAACTTTACCAACCATTTCGTGACACACATAAATAGAAATCTATATAAACAAAAAAGAAAAAAATAGAGGAAAATTACCTCATACGCGGCACTTATTTCTTTAAATTTTTCCTCCGAACCGGGAGCTTTGTTCATATCCGGATGGTACTATTTAAACACAAAAGTTTTGTAAGTCCATCAGAAAAATGTCCCCCGTGAATTGACATTCCATCAAAAAATTTTAACAAGAAAAGTCAAACATGTTCTCAACTAGTAATTAAGAATACAAGAGGCCTAGGCAAAAGTAACTCGGACATAGCACAAAACATCTCTTGGTTTACACCCTTAGGTTTGTAACACAAACAAAAGTCCTTAAGTTGTCTAGTTTAGAACCCTTAATGGACTTTATGTTGTGTTTAAGCTTTGAAATCTTTTATCTCACCTGCAATACCTAAATCAATACTTAGTTCTTAACTCGTAAATCAGCTCATTTATTGTCAGAGAGAAATTATGGAAATGTATACAAGCTGATAGCATCAGAATCAATTAATAGCAAGGTGAACCTTGGAAAATTCCATCAATCATAGTGTAGTTAATAATGAATTAACACTTCATAGTCTTAGTTTCAGTTACATCCTAACTCTTAGTTTCAGTTTCATATTCCAATCACTGCAACAAGCATAGATTTGAAACTGCAAACACCTACAATGCCTGAAAGATTGGAATTGTTCTCTTTCATCCGTGAGTCTTTTAATTCAGATTTGACCCTAAATTATATGTTCTATTCGACTATTAATTTCTATAAATTTTGTAGATCATTTGTTGTTTTTTCTCACTTGATTACATAAAGCTAATTTGAGCTAATAGGGTTGTACTAGATCAAAACCTTCCACTTTCAGTCATTTGAACTCCTATTTGATTCTAGAATGAAGAATTGAAGATATGTATTTTGAACCTAATTAGTTTAATGTTAACAGTTATAAAGCTGCATATTCATCATTAACCAAAAAGGGAAGGGAGGGAAATGGAGGAAAGAGAACCGGATAAAAAAACTCTTTCACATTTTAGACAAAATACATTCTTCCAACATTTTAAAGATTTAGAGTGAAAACACACTAATTTTCCCTCCCCTTCCTTTCCCTTCCCTTCCCTTCCCTCCTTTCCAAAAATCTCATTCAAACATAGTGTTGGGGAAAAAACTGAAGAAAAAAATTGAGGGTGACCAAAGAGTTTCAAAAACCAAGACTTAAGTGACAACATAGCAAATAATACTGAATAAAAGTACATAGCAAATAAGACGTTCATGTTTTAGATGCCACATTAGGGAACATAATGCAAGTGCATACCAAAGCAAACATGTTCTGAGTGCCACTCAATGTAAACAACTCAAGGAGGAAGAAAAAGGTCATGATTTGATTTAAACCAACAAAAATAGAGTCCTTAATCATATTCATAGCCTTCTACATCCATTATTAATCACAATTTAAGTATCTAACATCATAGTATAATCAAACTTACCAAATAACCCAAAACGCTAATGTTTTGAGGTTTCTAGTACCGGCAACAATTATGCAGTCTCTAAAGAAACCAAAATCAGTTCCATCCACCACACGACATAAAAAAAACTCCGAAGTCATCAAAAAAACGAAAATACAGAATGAGATAAACCAAACCTTGCGAGCGAGCTTGCGGTAAGAGCTCTTAATATCACGTAAAGAGGCATTTCTAGAAACGTGAAGAGTAGCGTAGTAATCAGCGTTGGAGACAGCCCTAATAATCGGAAATTGGCGGCGCTTAGGACGGAAGAAAGCAACAGAAGGGCCTAGAAACAAGTGGTGCTGAGAGTGATGGTAGAAATTGGACGGCGCGAATGAAACTGAATGGCTATGGAAGTTTCTGGAAGAGAAAGCAGGAACTGTAGAGCTAAATTGGACGACCCGCATTGCGATTGTGCAGGAAGCAACACTCTAGCTCAGTAGCTCACCATTTGCGTCTCCCCTACTTCCAGACTCCAGTCCACTCTATGATGCAACAAAATAAATACTCTTTCTGCCCATTCTTTAATGTTTGTTTTTGTTAGGAACTTTCGCGTCCTAACAGTTTTGGGTTTTTTGTACGTGGTAAGTAAAATTTTTGTTTTGGGTTTTTCATGTAGTAATCAAAATTTTTGGCGTGTTCTTTTTTATGGGTGTGAGTTGTCGTCGTCCTTTCCTTTCTAGACTCTGATTATAGTTTTCTATGAGCGGGATACAAAGGGTAGGATGATGATGATGATGATGAACCACAACATTTAAAAAATTTACGCGGTAGTCCTGAGGTTTAGGCAATTGTTCCATCGTGACCTTTTTTTTCACGTAAAAACGTTGGCAAATATTAATTTTGAAGTTTTAAGGTTGTTGTACGTCTATTTATGCGACTTACCATTTTAAATGTCATCGGTTTTAATATTTTTTCCTAAAACATAAACCCAACTCTACCATCTTTCATCTACATCATATTTTCCCCTCAAATTCAAAGATGGTAGGGGTAGGGTTTATATTTTGGGAAAAAAGGTTTAAACTGATGGAATTTAAAATAATGAGTCACATAAATAGGCGTACAACAGCCTTAAAGCTTCGAAATTAACGTTCGCTAACATTTTCCTAATGTTTTATGTGCGAAAAGGTCACGGTTGAACAATTTAGCAAACCTCAAGGTTACCACGCGGATTTTTCAAAAGTTTTGGTTACCACGTGGAAAACCCAAAACCTCAGAGTTAGCACGTGGAATTTCCCTTTTTGTTAATAGATAATAGTATTATTTTATTAAATAATAAATATAATAGAGAAAAGCATGGATCATATGCCATTAAATATTAAATAGTTGGTGGAAAAATATAAAGACTATAATTATTTGAAAAATGTTAAAATAAAACTAATAAAAAGTAAGAAAATGAATAAGATATATAAAAATGTTAAAATGAAATTAGTCGAAAATATGTAGGGTCCAAAACATTAATAGAATTAATAAAATAAAAATAAATACGATTAATTATGTCCAAAATTTGTAATATAAATAAAAAAAATTCAAGAGAATAATAAATAAATTAGCTCAAAATTTTTGTGCGAGTTAATGAGAAGAGGAAAGCTATTTGTTCTTTTGAAGTTACAAAATTGCTTATAATTAATTGGAGATCTTACCTTTCGTTTTGCACTTTTAATCTAAGGAATTCAGGTGCTCTCTTGAGAGACCGTCTTTTGTAAAGACGACTCTCAAAAGTCCAGCCTAAATCTATATTTAGAGTTGCAACAATATATATTTAGAATTATACTGAGCTTTTGAGAGCCGTCTTTAGAAAGAAAAGACGGTCTCAAGTAAGAATTTGTGCTAGGAATTTCATACTTTGTATTATGTTTATTTAACAAAATAAACTAAAAGCATAAGAAATTAAAATTTCGATTAAGTGTAACTTTCGCACTCTAATAATTTAATTACCATATTGTTTCTTTGATAATTGCTTACAATTAATTGGAGCATTTAAGTGTCATTGTCAATCAAATCTTTAAATGTGCATGATTTCCGATTTAATCTCATTTACGAGAATGGTGAAAGAAGGTTTTTTTCTTAGAGTTTGCCTTATTCGACTAAAGTAAACTCAGAAAAAATTATCATAGGGGTAAACTCGAAACAATACAGTACTTATACTATTTTTTTGGTCGAAATATAATTCATATTAATACATGTGTAGTGTAATTATAAATGTGATCCTATGTTTTCTAATAGGAAAATTCCCTAAAAACCAAAATATCTGTTTAGAACACAAATGCACCAAGCTTTGCTAGCTATTTTCCCATAAGATTCTATTTTCCCATAAGATTGAAAAGCAGTGCACCAGCACCAGCACCAGCACCCTCCTCAGTCTTGGCTATAATGTTCGATTTAAAGTGGCAACTGAAACACTATCCAATTCAAACAAAGTCGACTACACGTACGAAATTTTGACAGTTCTCATGAGTCTCACATCCATTTTGCTGAACCAAACGTCGTTTCGTATGGCAATGAGATGCTTGTATTATCTAATCACCCAACAGATTAAGTAAGCCTGTTCGCAATCTTGTCCTGCGACACAGCCTCTTTGTGACGTTCACCGCCGCACTTGAGGCAGGTAACATTTCTTCTAAAGTTCAGAAAATCACACCTATCAAAGGAAAGCAACATTATATAACATCAACTTTTAATCTTAAAACTCATCAACTTTTAATCTTAAAACCTATATGTATTGAGCAATTCATGGATATGAAGTAGTGTAACATGATTCGCTCAAATTTGCCCGAGAATAGCCCAAAATCGACCATGATTCGCTTATTCTGATTTGCGATTCGAGAGGATATTAGCGAATCATGTGACATTGATCTGAAGAATAGGGTTTCTTCCTTAAAGACGAATAGATCTAGAGAAGCTTACTTGGTGCACTCCCATTCCCCTGGATTGAGTTCCCTTGGTGGTCGTGGATCTTTGCAACGAAAACAATTCCTTCTGCTAGCAAAGTTTACGATTCCACACCTGTTGCAACAAATTAAAAGCCCAAGTGACTTTGAGATGGTAACAGAAAAAATGTCGAGCACATGGAGGGATCTAACACTACATACGTTCCAACAAATAACAAGCGTTGCCATTCTACCATGAAAATCCAGAAAAATACTTCCGTATACAATGTTAAAGATATTGCAACTTACTGGATGCACTTCCAATCACCTTTCTTCATTTCAACATCGACACTAACCCACTTGGGATTCTGCTCGTTGCACTTTCGGCAGTGAGAGTTTCTTTGAAAATTTACAAAACCACACCTGCAAACCAATCCAAGAAACTTCAGGTTAAAATCTTTTTAACATATAAAAGTATGTATGAGAACTTAATAACAATGGCTAGACCTAATACTGTTAACGGGAGTATTATGGTTTCTATCTCAGTGTGTACGTTCATATTAAACATAACCGACTTTCCCAATCCCAATGGAAATGGGATACCAAGGCCCCTCTAGTGAAAGATTGTTGCAAGGACTAGCACATGGAAAGACAAAACGATGATCATGATCAAGTTCAACAGCTTAAATAATTTTTTGAGGCGGTATCTTAGTCAATGGTTGTTTTTCTATACCTGCATGTTCTATTTCTGAAACATCTGTCTTTTTTCATATAGATCAAAAGCATATTGTGATCTCTGCACAAAATGTGCACTCCATAAAGATCATACCAATGTATTCCTCACAAAGACATGTGTTTGCAAGAAATACATTTATGATAAAGTAAACTCCATCGATTAAATAAACAGCAATGAGCAAAGAATAGATAAAAGTGGTGAGTATGCTTGATCAACAAGCAATATCATGATTACTTATCCAGGATAGTAAATGAATCTTAAATCAGTGCGCTAAGTTTAGTGCATGTACTCAGTTTCAAGTGTGTTTGATCAATCAACTTCTTTTTGTCGCAAAAGAACTAATCGACCAAATTTTTCTAAATGAAATTGCATTTAAATCAGTTTTCCCCAGATGGCAACATGGCCAAAGATAATGAAAAGGAGTGTAATTGTAAATTGATATCCTGTATTATGTTTATCATGGATACATATAAAAACTATGTGTATGTTATTCTGGCAGCTCTTTTAGTCTAGTGAGAACGCTTTAATTAGTGATGGAAATCTCACCATCTAGCGTTAACTACTAGACTGTCTAAACTACATCTAATGTGACTTAGTGATCCAGGATCATTTTCCAAGAATCTCTTTTTAAACATTGATTACAGATGTGATATAAGGTATAAACACACCTTCCCTGGTGTGTATCAATATAACAGGTTTATGATAAATGTAACCCTTAGCCCTTCAGGCTTCAGCAGTTCGAGTCTCTTAAAATGGTATTAAGTTGTGAATTCATCATAAAATCATGCAACGTTGATTTAATCAATGCTTATTTGATGCTAAATATTCCTACTTTTCAGTTTTTATACATGTTGATTCATATGTCCATTATTTCGATGGGGGCCAAAGAATAGTTCTTTGGTTTCAGATTATAATGAACTAAAGTAAAATAGTTCGCTAAATCATGTGAACTTCATGAAGTTGCACATGACGTTTGCTACCAAGGGTTGGATATTACCTTTTTGTTAGTTATATTATTAGCAAGGATAAGATTGAATACATCCGACCCTCCCAAACCTACCCTAGGTGGGAACCACTTAATGGCATTGGGGTAATGGAACGTTGTTGTTGACACATATTGATTCATATACAAAAAACCTTCAATAGCTGGTGAAACCAAAGATATTGTGGGCAAAGAAAACTCAGAGGACTTACTTAAGACAATTCCAATCTCTTTTATTCATTTGAACATCACGAGGCACTGAAGCATTAATATGATGAGCAGATTGTTCCTTCTTATGATCAAGCTTTTCAGAAGACTTGAGAGGAGCAAGACCTGTAGATGCTTCAGTCAAGTTAATCAACAAACTCAAAACTCTCCTTGATGCTGATTCAGCCTGCAAAATGCTAGGAGCACTCTCTGCTCCAGATAGCATTGGGTCTAGTGCATATGCCAACAAGAGACGCATAAGGTCCACCATTCTGGCACCTCCTTCAGAATCCCCAAGCATCAAATAAGCTCGGTCACATGATCCTTGAAGACTACAAATCTCACATACCTTACAAATTAGGTCAAACAAAAGAAATTAGGTCAAACAAAAGAAATTCTTATGCCTTACAAATGCCAATTCTTAAACTAACACATTGTTGATTCTTACTCCCATCTAACCATCATTCCAAACTAGGGATGGTTGGTGACTTGGTGAGCATAATTTTATATATGTTACACGTGACTATAGGTGTAAAAAATCATACTCACCAAGGGTAAAGAGTAAGTGGCAGATGTGAGGCTCACTTCCTCGATGAATCCACCCTCCCCACATCTGCCCATCACCCACCTGTTCTTTTCATACTCACAATATATTATTTAGTTGTTGAAGTTAATAATTTAGCTTTGAACATTCTTGATTAATTTTCAGACTGTTTTGGATTGCTCAGATCTTCTTATGGATAGTGTGTAGGTGCATACTAATTGTGGTGGCTTGGTGGGTATGCCCAATTGGGCAGTGGGTATGGAGGTGCTTTAAGGATATACCAAGGTGAGCAAGCATTGGCATGCCAGTTTTACCCACTATGGGTGTCTGGGGTGAATAGTAGGTGAGTATGGGAATCGGAAAAGGGTAAACAAACCGCCCAACCAGTAGCCATTTCTATTCCAAATGTCAATTCACATGCCGTCCAAAAGCCTCACCATTAAGGATATGATATGATATAACAAACAAAGGGCATAAAACAAAGATACATGTGTAATAAGGAGCTATGAATTAGAATATCTCTCCCACATCAGACCTGTAACTCATCTATCAAGATTGAAGGCAAAAATGTAAGATGTAAACATGAAAGCAAGTGGGAATCATCACCAATCCTATGGAAGAAGAGAACTCAACAAAGAAATTATCAATTTTAAATATGGAAATTTCTACTTTACCAATTCTATATCTAAACCTAAATCTAATAGATATCAATATTTAAAAGCCCAACATGGCTCTTCTTATGCACTAGTTAACTTTAGAAATCTAAGACCAATATTGCATCTAGGTCAGATGTTCCATTGCAAGCATGGTAAATGAATTCTTTTAAACCTATGAAGCCTTGCTTTTGAACAAACGTTAAAAGGGGAAAAAAGGGAAAAAGAAGAGAAAGACGTGGTGTGTAAAGTTGTAAACTATCATGTCTTATTAGTTTAGATCGTATATTGTTAGACGCTTAAAAAATATGTTTTCTTTAGACCTAGCACTTCATTTATGTAAGGGCTAAAATCTAATCCCACATAATAAAAAAGGGGGAAATAGCCTATTCCATACTTGTTGATTGGTGACTCAACGAACAACTCTTGGGTGTTCATAACGGTGGCTTAGTGTTGCATCACATGCATTTTTGTTGCATCGTATGCATTGGTGAACAAGGGAGCTTGGTTCTACGCTTGGTGTCGCACACGGAAGAATTGGTGATGCCTATGTGTAGATGCCTAGATAGTGTTGGGTGCTGCATTGGAATGCTCGGGCGAACAGTGGGAATTTGGCAACATTCTAGATGTTGGAGATCAATCTACTCGAGCGATCAGACAAGCAATGGCTTGGTCTAAGCGAGCAGTGGACGAGCATCTCATAGGTTGTATAGGACGACAAGCTCGGCGCGTGGATGCATGCTAGAGCGAACACTCAATTTCAGCACAATACCCCATCTGACTTTATGTGCTTGGACGGGCTCAATTAAAGTGTTTTGAGAATTGAATTTAATTAAATTCTTGGAGTATAAAATCCAAGCCTCATTTTAAAAGGAAACAGAGCAATAACCTCAGAGCGGTGATGATTATTTGTTTTGTTATTATTACTAAATCGAGTGAAAGATCCAACGAACAATTGATCCTTGATTGGGGTTGTTCTAATCATATTAGACCCAATAGACATTGGTTCTCTACTTAGAAGTAGTGCTAACGGGTCCTTAGGGTGTGCAAACAAACTAATCCAAGTGACAAGAGAAAGAACATTGAAAACACAAGTTTGTGTAATTGACACCAAAATCACAAAGTGTATGTAAGTGATCGCTCAATATTGCTTCACAATTTGCAACTGTCTTCCACCCTTCCTCTTTTGCTTCCGAACAACAAATAATCTTCTTTACATCAATTAAGTCAAGAAAAATAACTCTTCCTAATAGTTGTAATGCTAATTTACGGCATGCAAACTTAAAATAACAAAAATTATGCTTCATAAAACAAAAATGCTTAGTTGCTTAGGTGAGAAGATGCCCCCCACTTCAATCCAAACATTATAAATATCAAGGACAAAAAGACAAAAAATACCACTTAAAAAATGTTGCAACCATCAAAAAATCGTACATAGTAACTACCAACGAACTTTGAACTCAAACCCTTCTCACATATAAGATTTACGAGCCTCATACAGAGTTGTCTCCCACATTTTAGAGGTCCTGAGCAAAGTATTATAATGTGGCCTCCTATTTTAAAAACACACTATTATATTTATCGTGTAAAATAATATATAGCTATTGTAAATCATTATTTTGAAATTGTAGTCATAAAAAAAATTACGATATCTATGTAATAAATGGAAAGAAATTATATTATTACTTCTATTATAGAGTATATAAAAAGTTACGTAAAGATGCAATAAATATGCAACTTTTTTATGCTATTTCCTTTTGATAAAAATGATTTTGTGGTAAGAAAGAAGTTGGCATATAATATAGAGTAATTTATTTAGCTATTTGTTATGTCAATGTAGAGTGGAATATTATGTAATGACAAATACCAAGTCTAATCTAGTTGTATCAAAGGAAAAAACTCATTGATTAGCTATTAAATGGAGTAACAAATTAAATTCTATTGGATTATCTTTAATTTTCTTGAAACTAGAGCTAGAGGCCCCAAAGACTTGGTGGCCCTGTGCAGTGGCTCCGGGAGCTCTTGTATAGGAGTCGGGCCTGGCTTCATATGATGCCTTTTTTCGTCAAAAGCATTTTATTAATTGATTGAAACCTTTCAAAAATGCTAATACCCAAGAGCATTGGTTTGAAAAAAAAAACAAGAAAAGGCAAGTGAAAAGCACATCGACAAGAAAGTCACTCACTTTGAACATTTTGTTATGGAAGTTTTAATAGATCTAACTCAAAAAGAAAGAACGAGTGAATCGTCGCTACATGTTATGTGTTCCAATGTAGTCCTATCATTATATAGACACGACACATGATATGGAAGTCTTGCAACGGCTAACAATATAAACAAAATTCCATATTATATTCTGGAACATATAGGAGTAACAAATAAAACATCATATATAGATTGCTACATGTCTACATCCAATAAATAATTCTACTTACACTTTTCTCCTCTAATCCCACATAGACTCTCAATCGTTTAGCTGAATTAATTATTTTGCGTTGAATCTTAGGGCATCCACCCTTTACCAAACACTGAATATCCTCTTTTGAAAATGACCTGCATGAAATAAGTGTAAATTCAAGATGAGATTGCCAAGGGAAACAAAATAGTTTAGTGAATGTAAATTGTAAAGCCGAATGACCAAAAACTCATTCTAGAAAACAGTAGAGATTAGAGTATTTTTTCTCAAGATGAAAGAAATGACCTCGGTGAGGTGGTGGGCAGGTATTCGTACCATTGCTCATGAGTGGTGTATTTTAGAGTACATTCACCCCATACCTTCCTTCCTCACACAGAATTTTCCCATACACGTGATATGATATGGATTTTCAAACATTTGATAGAAATTAAAGAGAGTAAATTGATAAATATTTTCACACTTTATTCTAGATTTGTAGAGAAGGAATATAATGTGTTGAATCTAGTCAATTTAGGAATATGACAAGGGGAGCTATGACTAGTGAGTAATGAGTATGGAACATGATGGGAAATGGGGGAGATAGAAGCAATAGAAAATTCTAAAAGAAACTTTATAAGAAACAACTATTGTTTTTGCGAGAAAGTACCTTCGACAACTTTTTGTATGAAACAACTTACAATGAAAAAAGAATTGCAATAAACTACCGCAAAAATGCTAGATAGAATCCATTCAGTTAACATTGACTTGTAGTAGCTTGTGTTTGGTATTTTTGGGATCTCTCATCCCTATTCTTGTACCTTTTTCCTCCATTAACATGATTTTTCTTAGAGTTGTTCAAAAGTGACCCGACCTGAAAACCCAAACCAAAACCGAAAGTAAACCGACCCGAAAGTGTCTTCCTTTTTTACGTTAATCGAACCGACAATACTCGAACTGATGTTGTACTTGAACCGGTTAACAATCGAAAATGGGAAAGCTGAATTCGAATTGTATCCGGTTTTTGTAAACGACACAAAACCGTTAACCGAGATTACCCGAACCTAAAAATGACCGACACGCCATTAACATGTATAAACAACATCTCAATTTATTGTCAACCACTATTAAGACATTCCACCATCAAAACCTCATGCATTCTCTCATCCTAGTAATCTCACGACATTCATCTGATTACAAAGTACCTTCCAATAGCTGATGGGGATATAGATGCAAAATGCAGTATCTTGAATTAGCATTGGTTTTATTTTTCTTAACCATAGTTAGTTTGTTTAGTGGTTAGTTTCTTACAACTAACTCCTTCTGTATATATATGTTCAGTCTTCATGTAAATATCACATTCTTTTGCATCAATAACAGAAACTTTTCTTTCATGTTCTTATTATCTAATCAAAACTCTTTATTGAGTGTTTAATTCCTAAATCTAACATGGTATCAGAGCAATTAGATTAATTGCATTTTGTGGTTCTAAATCACGAAAGTGAAGACTATATGATTTTATGTTCTACAAAAAAATCTGGAAAGTAAGTTTCTGCTTTCTTCTTCTCTAATTTTCTTTTCTTGTTCTTTCTTTCTTTCTTCACATGGAGGAACACACCAATTCTATTGTTAGTAAAAAAATTAGAGGACATCAATCTGACCCAACACAAGACCCAAGTAGTTTTTACTACTTACATCCCTCAGATTCTGCAAGCAACAAATTAGTTTATGTAGTTTTTGATGGTACAGGACATTCCGATTGGAAAAGATCTATGATAATTAGTCTAGATGCTAAAAATAAGGTTTATTTTGTTGATGGGAGTTTATCCAAGCCCACAGATGGTTCTTTTGAGGAGAAGGCTTGGAAGAGATGCAATAACATGGTTATAGGATGGATTATCTCATCTCTTGATAGGTTTATAGCAAAAAGTGTAATGTATTTCAAGAATGCAAGTGACATATGGAATGATCTTGAAGGGAGGTATGGTACACCATCAACTTCTCATATGTATAGATTACAAGAACAATTGATAAATACTACTCAAGAATCAGGGATGTCAATTGCAGAATATTTTACAAGAGTTAAGTCTTTATGGGATGAGATAGATGACTTAAGACCTTTACCAACTTGTTCTTGCCATCCAAACACTAATTTTGTAAAAATACAACAAGACCAAAGAATAATGACTTTTTTAATGAAGCTTGACCCTCATTTCAAACAAGTCAGAACTAACCTTCTAATGTCTAAAAATCTTCCTAAAATGACTGAAGTATACAGAATGCTCTTACAAGAAGAGAGTCACAAAAACCTTAGCAAACCTGATCATCCACTTGAACCGATGGTTTTTGCGTTTGAAAAGAAAAAACATTATGAAAAAGGGAAGAAACCCAATTATTTTTGTGAGCACTGTAATATAGTTGGCCATTCTATTGATCGTTGTTTCAAGATACATGGGTACCCTACCAAGAATAATGCAAGTGATGTTGGCGTGCCAATTCAAGCTCCTCATCATCTAGCTAGTGTTTTCAATTCAAAAGACATGGTGGTGAATGCTAAGCTTTGGCACACTAGGCTAGGACATGCACCCTTTCCCAAGCTTAAGATTCTTTTTCCTAGGATAGATACAAAAAATATTAAAGATAGTTTCTTATGTACTATATGTCCTCAATCAAGACAAAGTAGACTACCTTTCCATAATAGCTACATCAAGACTAACCATGCTTTTGATTTACTTCACATAGATATTTGGGGGCCTACGATACTTACCAACATTCCAACAGCTTGCTGATGTATTAACGAAGATCATACCGTCCACCAATAACGGAAACTTTTCTTTCATGTATATATATATGTTCTGTCCTCATGTAAATATCAGATTCTGTATATATATATATGTTCTGTCCTCATGTAAATATCACATTCTTTTGCATCAATAACGGAAACTTTTCTTTCATGTTCTTATTCTCCAATCAAAACTCTTTAGTGAGTGTTTAATTCCTAAATCTAACAATAGCAAAAGCTTAAACGAATAAACAACGCAAACCAACATCCTCGACATACTAATTCCAAAAATGGCATTCATCAATAATACTGTATATAGCATACAACAACAAAAAATACTTAAAACTCTTACTAATAGAAAAGAAAGAAAAACCTGAAAAGGTCGTAACGGTCGCGAGCAAAGCTGAGACATGGGTCCTTCAATTGGGTAATTTCGCCATAACCAAATTGTGTATCGGCAGATTGAGGGAAATAACCATGAGACTTCAAGCGATCAATGAAGGTCACCCATTCTGGCCATGGATGAAGATTGGTATTAGGAGTTTCATACTTTGTTTCTGCTGAATCATTGACTGATGAAGCGTAGAGTCGAAAGGATAAGGTGTGAGGAAATGGCGGCTTAGGTTTTGCTGTAAAACGAAGAAGGGAGAGTGACGAAAGAGGTGAATGCAACAATGGAGCTCGGATTATCATCTCTTTTACTGGTATCGGCTACGAATACTGTTTTCGACGCCCATAATTTAAGGGTTGAGTCTCGCAAAATATCATGGGCAAAAGATATAAAAATGTGTAAAATAGTCCGTTTGTTTTTACGCAAATTCTTACTGAGATTTTTTTTTAAAGAAGACTCTCAAGCCAGTCTAATTCTAAATATATATTGTTACAACTTTAAATATAGATTTGGACTGGACTTTTGAGAGTCGTCTTTACAAAAGACGGTCTCTCAAGAGAGCACTTGTTGTTTTTATTGGTTATTCATTTTGTTCGCAAATGGCAATTTAGAAGTGTTATCTTCAACTTTTTTTTTTTGACTAATTACTTATTTTTATTGGAATTAAATCAAATCAGATCAGATCAGATCAGACCAGATCAGATCAGAACCATTCAAATCAGATCAGACCATACCATTATTATTATTATTATTATTATTTAATTTTTTTGACAGTATTATTATTATTATTATTATTATTATTATTATTATTATTATTATTATTATTATTGTTGTTGTTGTTATTATTATTATTATTAGTATTATTATTATTATTATTATTATTATTATTATTATTATTATTATTATTATTATTATTATTATTATTGTTATTATTAATATTATTATTATTATTATAATTATTATTATTATATTATTATTATTATTAAATTATTATTATTATTAAATTATTATTATTATTATTATTGTTATTATTATTATTATTATTATTATTATTATTATTATGATTACTATTATTTATTATTATTATTATTATTATTACTAATATTAATTAATTAATTACTTAATTAATAAAATAATTAATAAATAAATATATAAATAATAATTTTAATAATATAAATAATGTAATAATATTATTATATTAATTAATTTATTAATTAACAATAGTTTTTTAATCAATAAATTAATTAATTAGATAATAATAATATATAAATAATTATTTAATAATTATAATAATGTTAATGACGTTATTATTAATTTATTTTTTAATTAATTAATTAAATAATTTTATTATTTATTAATTAAATTCTTAATTAGATACTAATAGTAAAAAATAAATAAATAAATAAATAATAATAATAATAACTTTATGAAACCAAATTAGATCAGACCAGATCAAATCAGACTTTAGTAAATTCAGATCAGACAAAGAGAACAGGCCCTTAAACTTAAAAGTCAAATAATTTAAAACGTGAATTTGTAAAAGGTTAAAAAAATTGTTGTTTAGAAAGTATATATTGGGACGAATCTATCAAAATATCACATAAATATGTCTTTTCGTGTAGATTGATGAGAAATGATAGTCAAAGGATTTAAATTAAATTCGTAATTCTATTTGATAAAAATGTATGAAAACGAAGAGAGTGTATCTTTTGTTTTTTATACTCTCTTCGTTTTTTGTTGTTGATATTTGAACTACTCTGTGAGAAAAACGTTATCTGGCAGTTTGATAATGGATATTATATGGTGGGAATGTTAATGGAAAGTTAATATAATTTTATAAAGAATATCTCATGACAAGTTAGAGGACATAACTATTCTACCTCAAAAATCTCATATTTTCTCAAAATTTATTCCAATTGATTACCATTTGAAAATGTGATATTAGGGAGAAGGACTTGTGTGGACTTGGTTCACACTAATAATAGTGTGGACCAAGTCTTACACTCCACTCCACTTTACTCCCCTTTCCCATTCTTCACTCCACGCTTCCAATCTATTTCACTCAACTCTTATACTTTCACACTTCGTCCATTTCACTATTATACTTAAAAAAATTGAAAATAAATAAATAAAAATTTAAATTTAAATTTTAAATTTTAAAAATGAAATACTAAAAATTAAATTTAAAAAATTATTTTTTAAAAAAAATTTAAAATTTTAAAAAATGAAAAAATTTAAAAATTTAGAAAATATAAAAATTAAAATTTTAAAATTTTAAAAAATAAATTAAAATCAAAAAAATAAATTTAAATTAAAAATTTTAGTAATTAAAAAATTAAAATAAAAAATATAATTTTAAATTAAAAATTTTAAAATAAATAAATAAATAATTTTTTTCTTTTAAAAAAAAATTGGAAGTAGGGTAAGAGAGTGAGAGATTGGAAATAAGGTAGAGAGTGAGAGTGCAAAGTTGGTCCACCCAAAAATTAATGTATACCAAGTCTACCTTAGACTTTTTCAAAATTAGGTGGTGATGAAAAATTGCAAATAAAAATATTTTTATAATCACCATAAAAATAACATGGTACATATTACATATATTTACACTATAAATCAGTTTCATTCATATCGTTAATCCAATAACCAAATGGCCCCTAACAAAATTATACGGTTGCTATTTGTTGATTTTTTTAATTTGCTCTGAATGTTCTACTTGTACCCTATTTCTTTGGTAACCAAAAAAAATTTGTTTGGCATAAAAGGGAAGAAGAAATAGAGGAGGAATCAAGGATTCTAGGAGATAGTTAAAGGTTTAATGCCAAAACTTCCTAGTAATTTGTATACCATCAATTACTTGTATAAATAAATTTATTTAAAAGATCTATGCAAATATTGAATTTAGATATAGAATAATTTATAAATTATAGTCGCAATATTTAGGTTATTTATCATTTATATCCACAAAATTCAATATTTATGAGTTAGCATCACCATAAATAGTGGAGATATTCGTTGTGTGACCAATCTTTATGGAAACGCATCTTAATCTCAATTCATAACATAAAAAGCCTTAAGGCATCTTCTGATTCTTTTGGGGTAATTAAGAATGGTACCTGGGCCAGTTTAATGAGTAATGTTGCAGATGTAAAAAGGGTCCGCGAT
Source organism: Amaranthus hypochondriacus (assembly GCA_000753965.2). Lineage (NCBI taxonomy): Eukaryota > Viridiplantae > Streptophyta > Magnoliopsida > Caryophyllales > Amaranthaceae > Amaranthus > Amaranthus hypochondriacus. The sequence continues at coordinate 12,659,930 of CM025926.1, read as the reverse complement.
GTTGTTGAGGAAGGGTTAATTGTTAAAGTGGGTGATGGAACATCAACTCTCTTTTGGCATGACAAATGGGTAAACTCAGGACCTATAAAGCAAACCTTTCCAAGACTTTTTTCCATTTCGGAACAAAGAGATGCTTATATCAATGATATGGGATATTGGCGTGACAACGCTTGGGTGTGGAGATTCCGGTGGAGAAGACAACTTTTTGTGTGGGAAATGGATGAGCTTGAAAGATTGAAAATCCTTATTGAACAAGTGGTGCCTAGAAATGGAGAGTCAGATGGCATTTGTTGGTATGGTGAGCAAAACAGGTTTCCTATCAAGAGGATTATGGATAAGCTACAATCCGCGACTACTCCACCATTATCGAAGTCCATAGCATCATTAATATGGAAAATCAAAGCACCTCCACGGGCTACTATTGTGATATGGCTTGCTTGCTTGGAGAAACTAAAGACAGGAGATAGTCTTGTGGAAAAGGGTGTTATAGATGTAACTAATGCTTTTTGCCCTTTGTGTAGTACAGGTGTAGAAACAAACTCCCACATCCTATTTTCTTGCAGGTTCTCTTGGAACATTTGGATGAAGATTCTCAATTGGTGGGGAATTAATGGGGTGCTTCACAGTCACTGCACAACTTTCATCTTGTCATGGTGTTCCTTGAGGCCAAAGAAGTGTAACAGGAAAAAATGGATGCTTGTTCTTGGATGCGCTATCTGGTCACTATGGTTCCTAAGAAACAGAAGTAAGTTCGAAGGTGGTACAGTTGATCTCCAAAATTTCTTCAACACGTTGAAAATTCGCATGGAGACTTAGACGAAGGAGCTTCTTTGAGGACGTCCAACACATTGAGAATGCAACAACATGATCCTTGATTGTAATTTTAATTATTGTTGTTTTCCTGTAATTTGGGAGTTGTTGATGTGTATTTTTGTAGCAGTTTCTTACACCCACACCTATCGTTTAAGGCGACTTTAGGAGTTTCATGGAGGTAGCGTAGCAGGTGTTGTCATGTAATAATGGTGAAGAGGTGTTTCTAGATTTGACTTTATGATCTGCATAGTCCACCCCTATGCTGTCTAGGGTGGCCTGACTCTTGGCCCCCTCTTCCAATGGCTTTTTCCCCACACGGGGTTTTTTATGCCGGCGGGTTTGGGGTCTTCCAAGTTTCAGTGTTGGTTTTTGTATTAAATATATTTCCCCAACTTTTCAAAAAAAAAAAAAAAAAAAAAAAAGCATCACCATAAATAGTGCAACAGTTGTAACCATACCACTGGATTTCAATAACTGGTGTTTTAAATGACTTATTGAGCTGATTTCTGTTACCTTTGACCATCACGCTCAATCAAACCTTAAGTTAACTCATCTTCTTCCAATCATCACTTCTCATCAATCTTTCTTTAACATCCAAATTTCAATCATGTCAACTTCACTCGCCTCTTCAATCTCAATGAGGAAGTTATAGATTCAATAATCATTAGAAATTAAAGACGCATAAATTAAGTCATTTATTATGTATACTCATACAGTTCATTATTATTATAAGCTAGTAAAATTGCAACAATTCTTTAACAATTCTATTACTGTGTAGAATATGAAGTAAATATTTAGTTTCCTATTTTCTAGAGTGTTGCATAATATAAACAATATTCATCATATGAGGATTAACAAGACAATCAATTCTTACAATTAAAGGTTAAATGCTAAAATGACCTAGTAAATTGTATCTAAACAATACTTATATATTGTTTTTTTTTTTTTAAAGATTTAGTTACGCAGATATTAAATTTATATAAGAATCATTATAAATTATAGTCACAAATTTTAGGTCATTTATTATTTATACCCACAATATTTAATATATATGAGTAAATGTCACTATAAATCGAAAAGTGCAAACAATGATAACCATATCGCCAATGTTATAAACACCTTACTGATTTGATTTTATTTATCAACTACCCTTATTTACCTTTGACTATCACACTTAACCCAACCTACTTAAGTCAGGTTAATTCCCCATTACTTTCCATCTTCGTTATTTTTTCAACCTTCAAACTTCAAAACAATATTAACTTCACTCTTCTCATTATGTCTTTAATTTCATCGTTCTCTCTTTTAATTTTTTTACCCATTATCCTTTTCCTCCTTTTTTAGCTGTATCGATTATGGTTAACTTCACTGTAAATCGAAAAGTACAAACAATCATAACCATACCTTGATGCTTTGATTTCATTTACCTTTTATCAGCCTTATTTACCTTTGATTATCACTCTTAACCAGCCTACTTAAATCAAATTAATTTTCATCACATTTCCATCTTCGTCATTTTTCCAACCTTCAAACTTCAAACAATATTAACTTCACTCTCCTTATTATGTGTTTAATTTCACCGATGTCTCTTATTTTTTACCCATTCCCCTTTTCCTTCTTTTTTCTTAGAAGTATCAATTCTCTAATCTATCCAAAATAAAAAAAAAAAAAAAGTTAAAGTTGTCTAGTCAACCTTGTTCAACTCTAGCCATTAAAAATGTCATAAAAGTCAAATCAAGGCCATTTACCATAAACAAAGAGTCAATCTTAGCTTATACAGAGTTGATTGATCTTCCTCCCCTTCCTTCTTCCCTTTCATCCTCATTTATGACCCCCAAAAAGGAATAAAATGATTTCCCCCACTCCTATTTAGTTCTTCAAGTACTTGAAACCCTCTTCTTAATCTTCCATCTTTTTCTCTGATCTTGAGATTAACAATTGCTTCGATTAAGTAACCCATCTACCCATCTCATTAGTTTTATATACAATCCTTACAATGGGTAAAGCAAGAAAGTTTGATTTGAATATTGAAGCTTCTATGGAGTTTTTAAAGCAGGTCGCCATTGATAAACCTTTTTACTTGCTTTTGGTGCCTTTGATTTCTGCTCTTGGGAAATGGGTTTTCTCTGTTTCTTCATGGGTCCCTCTTGTCATTGCTGTTTGGGCTGCTCTTCAGGTATCATTTCTTTCTATTCTTTTTTTTCATCATCATACCCGGTGTATCACGACCATAGAAAAAAAAAAAAAAAAAAAAAGCGGCAATCCATACTCATTAAGCAGGGCCTTGGGAGGAAAGGAATGTCGCAATCCATAATTATAAAGTAGGATGCGGTCAGAGAGTCCCCGCTCGAGATTGATCCCCGGCTCGAGAATACCCATAAAGCGATTCTCCTTTTTTCTTTTTTCCAATTTGAGCAATTAGAGTCGAGAATCACATTGGCCGTAACCTCCTTCATCTCATTTGATAAGAGTATGGTTTGCATTTTTCATCTTTCTCCCTGATCATAGCTTTTATGAGCCGGATATGATGATGAACAATTAGAAGTTTGGGGGTTCTACTTTCTAAATCAACAAAATACAGTATAAACCTTTGAATGATAAAGGTGTATCTTTTTGATCCTTAATATTGGGACCGTATTATAAAGGTTTTTGAGTTTAGCACGACTAAAATATAGGTCACATTGACCGCAAAATCATTTTTATTTACCGTAAAATCCCGGTTATCCAAACCTTATTTTTGCACTATGATCCTTATATAATAATGTTTGGTTCTGTTAAAGACTTTGTTATTTTTTTTTAATTTTCTGTCTTTTTTTTTTGAGACCCTTTATTCAATATCTTGTTTTTCAGCCATTAATAGTCCAATTAGTTGACAAGGAATGGAAAAAAGTGTGCTTTTTTTGTCTCTTTGATGAAAATAAAATTCCTTTTTTTCTGGGTTTGCATTATATCTATTTTGGTGTAATCATTGCATTTTAATATTTATTGCCTTTAGAAAATAAAAAACTTTAATCATGTTTCAAGATCATTAGATCAAGCTACTTTACATATGGAGGGAGTTAGGGGTGGAAAAGGTTGTCACTCAATAGAATAAAGTACTAAGTTACATATTTTGTTGATTGATTCTGTATGAAATTTATCTTGTTTGACATGCATCTGTAAATCACATGTATAGCTAGCAATATAAATTCTTTTTACGGCGTGTATGGTTGTTAGTATTAAAAGGCGAAATGATAAGCTAATTTAGCTAGAAAATGTATTTGACCTATGTCTATGATCTTGTTCTACTTAACTCATTTTTCACTTGACAAAATTGTTTCGATTTGATTACCACTTGGGTGATTTTTTTTGTAGGTGGTAATGAAAATTTGTGAAGAAAAACATTTGTTTCATGATGAAAAATTCATTAACATAGGAATTGCGTAACAGCTTTTATAAAAATTGACACGAAAACTCATTTTAATTACCATAATTTAATACCAAAAACTAAATGGATCATTACTCTATTTGTTGTTCCCGTTTGCTTACTCGGTGATGTTTTGTCGTCTTGAGCATTGTTGCCTGATTCCCAAGAATTTATCTTTCCAACGAATTAATTTGAGGAAATAGAAAATTTTTCCTTTATGAATTTCTTTCACATGATCTTTTGCTATTCCGTTGGCCAACATTCTCATCGTTGCTATACAGTTTTACAGGGCTCATATGCCTAATTCCCTCTTCACATCCCGTCTTTGTTAAGAACTTAAAATCACTTGTCATTGTAGCTAGCGCAATGCATTTGGCATTCGAATAAGTGCTTTGCATATAGAACTTATGATCATACTATGCTATGGTTTACAAAATTATCATTAACTAACTGATTGTAAATCATTCATGATCTTGATGTTGATTTCTTGGGACCCTCTCAATAACCTCTCCATTCTCATCAATCACCCTTAGGTGTTGTTTGCAACACCCTGGCCCCTAGGACTGGCGATGGCTACTCATGGAGACTGTAGACTGGCCCTACAGACCAACACAAGTCTTTTCAGCGCACTTTGGCCTCACTCATGCGCACCCGGGAAAACTTCCCAGGAGGTCACCCATCCTAAGATTACTCCCCACCAAGAACGCTTAACTGTGGAGTTCTTAACAAACGGGCTCCCATGAAAAGAAGATGCATCTTGTTCATATGAGTATTCTATCAATTCATTTTCAAGCTAAATCTGGGGTATCACATTGTTAGGGGGACAATTTTGTTATGAGAAAGTAGTAGTAGAATCTTTTTTGAGAAGGTATGAGTATAGCTAAGGAGATTTTTTTTTTAATTTGGAAATTTGAAGGTGTGTAGTATAATTTCATTGAGTGAAAGATTGAACATTTTTTTATGTGAAATACCACAATATGAGTATGAGTATCAATGTCTAGAGGAAAAATTAAGAATTTTGGTAATTTCGTGATATTTTTTCTCATGGATTGCGTGGAATCCTCCACGCAATTTCAATCTTCTATCTGACAAGTTGAGATGTGGCACACTATCATTGGCCCAAGAGTTGTAGATGTTTGTGTATTTTTGACTAAACCCCTATAATGCAGGTTTTGATATCAACTCAAAACACATTGTTATGAGTAGCTCTTTTAAAAACTGATTTCATGCTTTATTTTCATGTGAGTCGAAGTGAGCAAATAATCACACAATGATTTTCTCCCGAAATAATCATCAAATCAATTTTTTGATCACCAACATATGATAAATGGGGTGAATGATATTTTTTTATTGTGGAACAACATCATCGGGTAAGCTCTTAGGAGTTTAACTCTTGCAGGATGCATGCATCATAATTTGTACCATATATTGTAAATTTGGATACCACTCCTATTTGGTCAAAGTTTATGGGTTCTATTTATGCTAGGAAATGCTAGTAAGTTGCATGTTAAATGTACTAGGTAGACGCTAGACACGACAATATTTTCGACCATTGGAACCGATATATTGGTTTATGTAGTCGATCCCAATCTATTGGGTTTAAGGCTCTCGTTGTTGTTGTTGTGTAGGTGAACTAATGCTATTTTTTCCTTCACGCATACATTTATATAGTAGTGACAATTGGGTGTCTCTTTTTTTGTTTGTGTGGGGTGTTTGTTTCAACCTATAGCTCGAATTCATTTACTCTTCATTAAATAAATGCTGGATTAACAAAAGTTACAAGCCTTCAAGTTGAATTCAATTTGAGTATTTTTTTTGGCTCTAATATGAGGTTTTGATGTGGAATTAGTATGGGAGCCATCAGCGCAAAATCCTTGCTGAAGACTTGGACAGAAAGTGGAAGCGAGCAATCTTAAATTCCTCGGTACTTTTCAATGTGTTTTTTTCAGCTTTACTCTTCGCTCACATAAGAGAGGAATCACGTCTGATATTTAAAAACCAACGCAGCCAACAACTGCTGTGGAGCACTGTGAGTGGCTCAACAAGTTATTGCTTGAAGTTTGGCCTAACTACATTCACTCTAAGCTGTCATCAAGGTTTTCTTATGTAGTTGAGGTACGTATAACTTTTTCTTGTTCTTCTGCCCTATTGTTTGTTCATTTTCCATTATTGATGGCTTGTTAAGTGATCAGATCCTTGTTTATGGCTCAAATCTTAGATGTTCCACCAGTTTCATTGTATATTGCAGCGGAAAACCAAATGATGCCTAGTATTATACTTCCTTCGTTACCCAATACTTGCTTATTTCTTTTTGCACGTAATTCAATGTATGTTTTGATATTAAATATTTTTATTTTGACTAAACAAAAAGTTATGAAAATTACATATTAAAAAACTAGGTTTTAATTAAGAATAAAACAAGATCCTATATGACTATATTATTTCTTATGTATGAGTTGGAATTAACGAAACATGATTGGACATGAATAGTGTTATTATTCAAATGTAGCGACTATTATGGAACGAAGGAAGTAGAATATAAATTGCTATATGCTAGAACGATACTTTTTTGTGAAGATACGTAGTATTTACTCTGGGTAGATCTCAGTAAAAACCTTGCTGGCTTGCTGCCTTTGATTGCCTCATATCTTTAATTGCAATAAGTTATTTTAGCAGTTCATAGGTCTTCTGTAGCTTGTGATGATTTGGCCTTTCTATTCTTGAATTGTAATTCAAAGAAGGGGATTAAATATAGCTTTGTTTTCAGTGTCTTTATTCCATTCTAACTTCAAAATTATTCACCGTAAATGCTAATTTCACTTTCCCTTCTTATATTAGTTCTATTATATTTTATGCATGAATAATTTCCGTGCCATGAATCCCATGTTACATCATCTATAAGAGACAAAAATTATGCACAATGGTGCTGTATAGTTTTTGTAATGTAAGACTGTATAAAACTGACCCTCTAACTCCACAAAAGGGTGTCTATCGGCATTAATTATTTATGATTTGGGTATATGGCTAATTAAGCCATGATTGAATCTGATTAGCTTTCATGGGGTATTGGCCATTGGATATCTGAAATGTTTTGGTAGGAAATTACGTATCCGGAGGCCTAATTTCTGTGATACCTATGTTTTTTGGTATGTTTATCCGAGTGTGAATATCGGCTGTTTTGTGAGGCTTTGAATTATGTAAATATATATCCCACAGCCTTATGATTTAATTCTTGGGTTTGAAGGAGTAACATGATGAATTCACTCAACGACTCATTCTTCCGGTAATAACATTTAGTTTTTTATATATGGCTGCAGAGACGCTTGAAGTACCGGAAACCAAAGCTTGTGGTGAGTTGGGAGAGTCTTCTCTGATGCCCTTTATTTCTCTATTAAGTGATGCAATTGTATGATTACTTACATATTGTTATTCTTCCATCTAGGAAAGATTTGAACTTGAAGAGTTTTCTCTTGGTTCTTCTCCTCCTTGTTTGGGTCTTCAGGGAATGCATTGGTCAACTATTGGAGATCAGGTATGGTTTTCGACTTTCGTACACACTGTGGTTGTTTCCCCTTTTTGTTTTTCTAGTTCACATTATCATATCCTTTTCTATACAAATGGAATATGGTAAATAAAGCTAACCTACTCCAAGGGTAGATTTGTTGTTCCATTCGTACAAATTTTATTTAAACTGGTCATGCTATTCTCAAAATAAGCTTTGCACAACTAAGGCCTGTTTTTACTGATTGAAACTGATTTTAACTAATCGAAACTATTTTTATTGATTGTAAAATTGTAATTGAGTTTTACTGATTAAAATTGATTTTTAGTGATTGTATCTGATTTTTTTGTACATATTGTAACTGATTTTTACTGATTGAAATTGATTTTTTACTAATTAAAACTAAATTTGATTGATTGTTTATTTTTTTAAGTTGGACTAAATGGGGCCTGAGATGTCCTAGGAACTTTGGAGTCAAAACCATTAGTAGTGTGGGTAGAAAAATATTGTCTTTTCAATTTTGTTGGTACATTATTTTGACTGTTTTATGTGACACATGCAATTTGAGAAACAAGATGGTGTCTTGGTGGTCTAAATTATGCTTCAATTTTCATAGTGGCTGTTCCACTACAGCATTTGACATTGTAGTTGCATCTATCAGTGGAGTTGCTACATAGATTTTGTTTTATTTATTTTGATGTTTTCAAAACCTATTGGGTAAATTTTTGGACTTGTTTGTACAATCATCAAGGCCCAAGGGCTCTCATTTCTTTGTAAAGAAACAATTAAACTGCAGCATCCTCCATTTCATATTAGTTCCAGCCAAGAAAATACTGCACAAAAATTAAGAAAATTGAAAAGAATGAGACATATAGTGCGTCCAGAATCCATTACATAAAATGGAAATGTTGATTGAAACACAATACGTAAAATAGTTGGCCACAGTTACCATGATAGGGACCATAACTTTTTTTTTTTTTTTTTGTGTGTGCGTGTGGAGAATCTCACTTCATTTGGTGCCATCGTCCTTCATCATGAGGACTTGTATTCTGCTGTATATCTGAGACTCTAAGGCACACCATTTGATTTTCTTGCAGAAGATATTGCATACAAGCTTTGTCTGGGATACTGAAGAAATGAGCATTATGCTGCTTGCTAAGCTAGCCAAGCCACTATATGGAGCTGCTCGTATTGTTATAAACCAACTCTACATAAAGGGTGATGTAAGTTCTATTATATTGTATATCAACATTCTGTTTCCTCTTTAATACAATCATTAACATATTCATGGTATGATGTAAATCCTGTCTTTTTCTTCTTGTACCCTCATAACATGCTCTTTGATGGTGAATTATTGTGGGTAATTTATGGCTATAGCTACATACTAACTTAATTGTTCGTAGTAGCCAGCCCTAGATTTGCAGCATTACCATCTATCAGCTTTACGCCTTTTTAGCCTACTTGACCTTGTATTATTGACAAGTTGGTTGGTCATGTCCATTATCCTATATGTTTCTACAAGTGTAAATGCTTTATGTTCAGTTCCAATGTAGTTGCAACTCGAATGTGTACATTTCAAACAGCAATCCGTTGCATTTTGGACAAGTGTGTATGGAGTGAGCCTCTGTGTTGTCGCTGTGCAAGGCTGTGAATTTACAACCTTCCTTTCCTTACCCTAGGTATTCTTTTAGAAGCATTGTTTGATGATGGACCAAAGTTGTTTTTAACCTTTATGCTTGGTTTTATGTGAGGCCAATTGCTATCATATGAACAATTTTTAAGGTGTTAATCCTCTAATATTATAAGCTCGATCAATAATAATCATCAGCGGAAGATTCACAAAAGACTTGCTATGAATGCAAGGAATATTGAGTAAGCTCACAATTGAGGTATTACAATGGAAGTGAACGGATATATAACCTATTCTATATATAAGCTCAAAAGAAAGAGTTTATTCTTTATACGGATAAAACTCAGCACCATATGTGCCTCTTCAAAATGCAACAGCTAGCTAACAGAAAGAGCAAGAGAAAAAGGTCAAGAAAAGGTCGCCAGGGGTGTTGACTCGTTTTGGGGGAGCCGATTTGACACTTCTACTGTCTAGTTTCTGGATACAACTTAGACTAATGTTCCTATGTTTCATCCTGAAAATTTACAAAAATAAAATTAAAATAAACTGCAATTATCAACAGAAAGAGCTTAGAAGTTTTTCATTCTAGTATGTTAGGCTGTCTATATTTGAACATGGGACAACCTTTTTGTAACTAAAACTGATCTTGCCTACTACTTTGACTCCTTCCCTTGTGTGCTCTTCTTTTCTGGTTGTGGAGGGTCGGTGGGACTCTTCAATATCAAGTAATACAACTATACACACATTTTTTCTCCTCTATATTACCAACGTTTCTGTTTTTCGTCTGCTTGTTAGTCAATTTATAACCCCTCTCGATCTCCTTGATCATTTACATATTAGGAATGTTGTCATTTTGAATTCATTTTTTTGGTGTTTGTGCTTACTTGGATTTTTCACCATGTGGATTTTTCACAAGAATTGAGGTCATGATATATGCTCGACAAGTTAATACATGCCGAATTCCCGAATAACATATTGAGAAGCACATTCTATGTATTTTTGTGTATTGTTAATGTTTGTAGAACTGAATTGAATCATGTGAGCTTTTCATCCTGTTAAGCTAATCCGATTGATGGTATCCTATCTTAAATGCTTGTTTTAGTAGTGTTTAGTAACTGTAATACTTCTTTCTGTCCATTTAAAATTTTTAGCTGCAATTGACGCCTGTGCTGGATGGAAGAGCAATTCTGTTCTCCTTTTTATCTGTTCCAGAGGTGAGGCTTGGAATTTCCCTGGGCAGTGGTGGAAGTCAATTCCCCGGAATGGAGCTGCCTGTTGTTTCTTCATGGCTGGTATGTTTAACTGACATTTAAATTTATTAAAGGAAGTAAGACTTGAAAGTACACATTGTCACAGATAGTTTCCGTAGCATTGATCTTCATGATTATATTTTCTTCTTTGCAGGTCAAGTTATTGACTGACACCTTAGTAAAGACTATGGTTGAACCTCGGCGTCGTTGTCTAGCTCTGTCAGCTGCACAGACAGGAAAATTTGCAGTTGGTGGCATACTATATGTCACAGTAGTTGGTGCATGCCGAATTTCTAGAAATGGAGTTAAAGGAAGCCCTACCAAAAGTCAAGTTGATCTGAATCATGGCTCAGAAGAGTACCTTTTTAAGGATCTAAAGACATTTGTGGAGGTAGAACTAGAAGAGATTACCAGGAGAACGAATGCAAAACCAGGCTCTAGTCCACAATGGGGTTCCGCATTTAACATGGTTCTACATGATAATGCAGGAGTTGTTCGGTTCCGTCTTTACCAATGTTCTCCTGGTAGTGTGAAGTTTGATCACCTAGCAACTTGTGAAATTAAGGTACTGCTGAGATCATCTGTAACTTGTTATGGTCCATTGCAAGTTATGAGACTTGTCCCACATTGGTTGTGTATGCAATTGGTGTGGGGTTTATAGGCAAATAGGCTCTTTCACTTAATAGGGTAGTCTTCTGGGTGAGCTAACCTGTTTGTCCTATAACATAATTTGTATCCTTGAAACAATTTGGACCCTTCATCCAAATTTTGTCACTCAATCACTCATACTTGCTGGATCTACTAAGAGACTTTGAAGCACCAGTTTGTTGTATTAGAATCACTGCAGTATTCACTTTTTAGTCCTAATTATTGACTCTTGATGAATCTAGATTCTAGAAGGAAGATAGTACATGTGGTGTCTGAATTTTCCTGAATTATGGGTAACCTTTTGTTTTTGAGTTGTTTCTCTTGGGTTGCTTTGCATTAATGAATACAAGTGACTGTGCGACATAGTCTGGTCTTGGCTTTTATCTTTTTGTGAAAATGTGTTCATTGAAACCCAAGTTCTTACCTTAGATAAAGTAATCCATGTTCTGTAGATTTGAAGCCATACCATATTCAATGGTGACCCGATATCAACCCGACCTTATAACCGAACCCGATTTGACTTGACTTAAAAATGGATTTACAATTAAGTAAAAATTAATATGGACAAAAGACCCGATTTTAAACCTACCCGAAACACTTGTCTCTATAACATCATTATTTGAAATATCCAAATCGACCCGATGACATGGATGAACAACTCTAGTTGTAGAGCATCATGAGAACATCCCATTTTATAATACTGAACTTGTCTCTCAGCTGTAGAAGAGTGCACTTTTTCAATTCTTTTGTTAGATCAATTAAAATTTTTTTACCTAGTCATAGTTTCCTTTTGAAGAAATAGATGTATGATGTATAAGTATTCAAGGATTTCACTGATGTCGAGTTGTGTCAGCATATCAATTATCCTGTTAGTGAATTTCAAAATGTTCAGGGCATTAGTTAACTATTTTGATGATTAATCTTTTATTAATCTATAACATCATTATTTGAAATACTGGCAATATGACCACTTCTTAATGAGGATTTAATGCTTGCAGATGAGATATTGTGATGATGGTTCCACTATATATTGGGCAATCGGACCTGATTCAGGAGTCATAGCCAAACGTGCTGAGTGTTGCGGAAAAGAAATTGAAATGACTGTTCCATTTGAGGCAGTAGATTCAGGGGAGGTACAAAATTTGTGATTTTGTGAAATTTAGTTATTCTCGTTTTCATGCTCAACACTTTGTTTGGATTGAGGGAATTGGAGAGAAAAGGAAGGTTAAGGATGTAGAGGGATTCAATGTCTTTTGTTTGGATACCAATTTTGGAGGGAAGGCATTTGAAAGGTATTTAAGTCCTTAATTTTGAAGGAAGAGATTTGAAGGATTAAGTCTCTTAAGTTTGTCGATTTGGAAGGAAAATGCTTTTTCTCTTCCTCCCCCTTCCATTCCCTCCTAAATTTTTTTTTCCTCCCCTTCCTTTCCTTTTCCTCTTAAATTGTTATCCAATCATAGTGTAAACTTAAAAATGTTACTTCCTCTATATCTTTGATTTTACTGCAAAGGATTGTATTTAATAAATTTGTCGTTGTAAAATAGGACAAAAAAATGTGGCCAAAAATAAAAACATAGAAAAATCAAAGGGACGAATCTAAATGAAAGGTTTAGCAAAATCAAAGTGACAAAGGGAGTCACTAATGGATTTGAAAGTATTGAGTCAACTTCAATTTCCAATTCAATAAATGCAATTATGTGAAATAGTTTCGCTGCAAACAAAATGTGATTCATCCTCTACTAGCAATGTGGTTGAATGTTGATTTTCTCTGATCTTTAATTTTTGTTTCCTTATTATTTATTGTTTATCGCTACATAGTTAGTGATTGCGGTGCATTAGATCAAGGGGACAATGATAAAAAACCACTTTGTAAATAGCTAGTGTATGGCTGTTTTAATGGCACGAGGTAACGTTGATGCTCATGTTGCAACCTATGTGTTTGATTTGTTTTGCAGTTGATGGTGAGACTTGTACTTAGAGAATGGCAATTTTCGGATGGTTCACATAGTTTTGGTTTACATTTTGGTGCTCGTCCGTCGTTATCTGGATTGTCAAACTCAAAGACTGGAAGAAAACTTAAAGTTACTGTTAAGGATGCTAAAGATCTTTCTGGAAAAGAAAAATCTGGAAACACATACGTTAAGCTTCATTATGGCAAGGTTCCCACTATCTTATTTTTTCTCATGTGATATTTTGGGTAGTTACCATCAAAGGCATGGCCGTCGATTAGCAAGGGCAAAGCGGGCTATCGTCCCGGGTCCTAAATTTTTCAGGGCCCTAAATTTATATTTTCATATACAAGGTTGATATTAAAAATTAAATTTAGGTATAATTTACATTTATTGCTGTGTAATAAGAGTTATTAGAGTTTTTTTTTTATTATTATATAATTAAAATATCAACAATACAACGTAAAAGGAGTATTATAATTATAATATTATTACGCCTTTAAGTTTTTAGCGCCCTTTTTATCTTTCGCACTGGGGCCTAAAAATGAATGAGACGATTTAAAGGTGCTTTAATTTTCTAATATTATGTCTCATCCTGCCATTATCTTTTCAATATTAGGTTGTCCAGAAAACAAAAGCTGTGCCACATACCTCAAATCCTGTGTGGGATCAGAAATTTGAATTTGATGAGATTGCGGGGGGTGAATATCTCAAGTTGAAATGTTTTGATGAAGATATATTTGGAGATGAGCTCATTGGTAGTGCAACGGTAAATTTAGAAGGATTGGATGAGGATTCAGTTAGGGATGTCCCTGTTCCTCTTGAAAAAAGTTAGTTCTGGAGAAGTAAGGCTTGAAATTGTAGCTGTTAGAGAGGTACGCCTTTTTTTCGAAAAAATGTTAAATCAGCTATATAAAACATTTTTTTTCCTTGAAGTATCCTTTATGTTGTTTCTATGCTTTGAAGTACATCATACTCTATAGCAGTGTAGTATAATTCGCCAGCTAATTCGCTTTTTAAATTCGTGATTCGCTCAAAATGACCCTAAAATAACCCAAAACCGACCATAATTCACTATCTTCAATTCGCAATACACAAGGAGATAAGTGAATCATGTGACAGTTTTCTATAGTATAGCATGTTCTCACAAATGTAGTGATGTATCCTTAGTGAGGTTGAGATGGCCTAGGTAAGGCAGTTTTGAATGAGGCACACTTAAGGGGAAAAAAAGCACACTGAGGCATAATAAGGCGCAAAAATACACAAAAGTGCTCTGAGGCTCATCAAAGGTGGCTAAATTTTATTGTGTCCGGCAAATGTGTTTTTCATAGTCTTTATGTTTGAGGATTATGCCTCACTTGGAAGAATTCCGTGCCTCTTGGATCCTTATCACCTTAGTGAGCCTTGAGCCTTTTTAAACATTACTACAAGTATATGCAATAGGATTATTATCCTTGTGTACCGGAATTAGTAGAACACAATCTTCTAACTTGCCAAGTGTTCTTTAGCAAGTGTGGATGATAGTTAAACCGAAATTTCCTCTATAAAACATTTGGATGTTTATTTATTCATAGAAGTTTACAGCCATTTAGGCTGATCCTGAAATTTTCACAAGTTATTTTTATGATTTTGTGCTTGGACACTCAATAGTGACAATTTCTCGCAGATTATGTAGTTTTTGACATAAATTGTCCAGCAATGGTTAGTTTGGTTTCACATCTATCCATTCGGCATTCCTAATTCCTTTTTAATTTTTGTGTTTGCAACATTTCTCCCAAAAAGCTATCACATTCAAGGGACAAGTGTTGTAACTTAATAAGCGAAAGGAAGTATCAGAAAGTATGATTGATAAACCAATTTAATGTGTTGATACTTGATAGAATTGTGCATTTTTAAGTGGTTAATGATTATTTCTTGCAATGTCTGATTTCATGCAACTTGTTAACTAGAAAACTCTATTTTCCATGTTCTGGAATCTGGAGTTACGGAGGGTTTTTTTTTCTTCCTTTTTTTTAAATGTTTCAATTTGTTAGGGTTCCAATGGTAGTGCTGGCTCTGGGTGGATTGAGCTTGTTCTCATTGAAGCCAAAGATCTAGTCGCAGCAGATATCAGGGGAACGAGTGACCCATATGTGAAAATCCAGTACGGGAATGAGACTAGAAGAACAAAGGTATTTTGCTTAAATGTTTCTTTTATATAGTGACGGTAAATTCTACAAAGCAATAATCCCTAGAAGTTTGAAATTGATGAGGAAGTCAAATATTTCTTTGTTGTACCCTTAATATCAGTATATCGATCCTTTTTTATAAGAAAATATTTTCTACAAAAAAACTATATACTCCCTCCTTTGTTATTTGTTCTTTCCGTTTGGAATATGGAACAAACCAAGGAGCTTAGTAAAGTATTGAAAGATTTAAATGTTCTATAATTGTTGATTATTAGGAGTAATTAATAGGTGCTTTGGAAGTCATAAATTGCAATTATAGGAGGGAGAAAAATATGAAACGATTCATTTATTAAGAGAGGGGTACACATAAAAAGAGAGAATTGTGTTACTTTTTGGGGTAAAATTATAAATTTGTGATGTTCTTTCAGTAAAATGTGTTAGACAAATTGGGTTATTTTGGTCAAAAAAAGCATGTCCCATAATAAAAAGGTTCATGATGGAAATAACTTTGTGAAATTTGCGTTTGGAAAAAATGAGAAGAACAAATATGAAAAACTTAAAATCCTTGACCCATTGGCTCGACCCGGCCCAAATTGACCCGACCTGAAAAGACCCGATTTAAATGATCCTACATGAAACCTACCCCGCCCGACTATTGTTTGCTGAAGACAGGGTTGCTTGATAGTTTTGTTATCCTACAATCTGTCAGTGGTACTGCTGGACCCTCATTTAGTGGAATACTCATGTTTTATCTTCTATTTATAGCAAGTCTAAATATCATTGGAGAAGTTAAAAGGATGATATCTGGGTATTATTGGTAATTAGGTTTGCGAGTATCCGATTTCTCATTTTATTTGGTATTTATATGTGTTCAAATGACATTTCATTGAAGGTTGTGTTCAAGACATTAAATCCCAAGTGGAACCAAGTGTTCGAGTTTCCCGATGATGGAAGTTCACTGGAATTGCAAGTTAGAGATCACAATGCTATCTTGTCGTCATCAAGTATCGGGAACTGCATAGTGGAATATCAGAGATTGCCTCCGAACGAAGTATTTCAGAAGTGGATACCTCTGCAAGGAGTCAAGAAGGGGCGAAATACATGTACAAGTAACGAGAAAAGTTCCGGATTTGGATAAGAGGCCCAGTTTAGATTCTGATTCAGTGTCAAACAAAGCTCATACAATCGCAGATGAGGTAGGCATTTAATTGGTGACACTGTTGCTTTTGACTGGTGCTTTCTTTGTACATGTCATGTTAGTTTCTACCATCCTAATCTTAAAAAAGGGGGGGAAAGGAAAAACACAAACACAAAGGAAAAAAAAAGAACAAGCTACTGCGAAAATGCTGTTGGCTTGGGAGTAGAGGCGTTCATTCGGGTCATCGAGTCAATTTTGGGTCAGGTGTTTTGTGTCAGTTCAAAATTGTGTCTTTTGTCCACATTCATTGTTACATTATTTTAAGTTCATTTTGAAGTCGTGTTAGTTCCAAGGTCGGGTAAATATCAGATCATCAGGTCTGTTTTGAACACCTCTACTTGGGAGAAAGAGAGCAAAACAATAAAATAAAAACAAAAATGATGCTAAAATAGAGAGTTGGCTTGCTATAGTGCACATTGTACACGCTCTGCTGTTTTCACCTATGGATTGTCTAACCAATTATCTTGGGTTCAAACAAAATTACGAAGCTGTAAGCCCAACAATATGAAGTTAGGTACATGAATAAAAAAAAAAGATCTTCGTGCGAGATTTTCACTAACAAAGATTGTACTTCATTTGAGCCTATCTTCAATACTATTCTACAACTAAGAACGATAATTTATTGATCACCCACATATATTTTTCCAATTCATCCATAATTATCATTATATGCTTTTGCAAATTCTAATTCTTTATGTTGTTCTTCACTCAGATTATTTAGATCACCTTCGGCCAAGTTCTTCATCTTTTGAACCCCTCAAAGCTCTAACCTCCCATTTTCTTAACTGTTGCGTTTTTTGGTCTTCTTTGCTCATGACCAAACAAATACACATGAGTTTCATTTTAACTTTAATATATGTGACTCCAAGACCTTTTCTTGTGTCTCAATTTGGAATTCGATCACTACTCAATTATCTTGTGTCTACTCAATTATCTTAATATACGCATCTCTACTTCCCCTATGATTTAATGGCACCGTATTAGAATTTTCTTATGAACAATGACACGAACTTTTATTTTTAAGCTTTATTCCAAAAATATTTGGAACAATAAGAGCTCTCCCAAACTATTTGGAAAAATAAGCTTCTGGCCTGTTCGCTGTTAGTAACAGCGAACTGATAGCTTAATGGGCTGAAGGCTGGGTTTTGGGCGTCAGTTCTGTTCGCTGTTACTAACAGCGAACAGACCAAAAAGCAAAAACTATCTGTTCGCTGTTTGTAACAAACCTGTTTTGTTTTTTGGTCTGTTCGCTGTTACTAACAGCGAACAGACCTGTTTTGTTTTTTGGTGTGTTCGCTGTTACTAACAGCGAACAGAACTGAAGCACTTATAACAGTCCAATAGCTTATTTTCGAGGCATTCTCCATTTCTTACATAATCTATATAATTAAGTTAAGGTAAGGAATTATATTTAAACATCAAAGTAATTAATTAAAATACATAAAATACATAATTCATCGTCCAAAATACAACTACGACAAAAAATTGTTCAACTAAAAAAGTACACTAATTAACCACGTTGGCGTTGTGCACAACTACGCCTGTTATGTCCTGTTCCGTTGCATAAGCCACATTTGAGACCTCTATTCGTACGATCATCCATCTTTGACCGTGGACGTCCCTTTGTTCGTACTCTACTAGTATCAGCAATCAGACGAGGGCCATTGTATTCCCTCCATTGAGTATAGTCAAGCACTGGTTCAAATTGTGGCTCATAGGTCCTCATGTAGCTAGTAGTGCGAAAATGACGATCGACAAATGGGTCTTCAGATAAGCTATATGCAGAACATACAGCTAAAACATGTGAACAAGGATAGTGGAAAACCCGAACCTTTTTACATGTGCAAGTGCGGTTTGAAAAGTTAACAGTGTAACGCTTCCCGCCTTTGCGTTCTATTCGTTGGCCTTTTCCGGTTGTGACTTCGTATTTTCCATTTGTAATGTCAAATGGCTCTACACTGTGATATCGTGCTTTGCGTCTATTTGCTACTATTTTTCTCTCAACATAGACAGTGTACGGATGATTAGAAGCAAGTCGTTCTCTAGCTTGGGTGCACGCCATTTGAATTCATCTATCATTGGTATGCATCTGGAGGGGTCCACCCACTATCAACATCATTCATGGCAGCTATAATTCCTGGGTGGCGATTAGATATAACACATAGACCTCTTCTGCTGGTGACCCGATGTCGAATACATGCCATCCGTACACTGTCTATGTTGAGAGAAAAATAGTAGCAAATAGACGCAAAGCACGATATCACAGTGTAGAGCCATTTGACATTACAAATGGCAAATACGAAGTCACAACCGAAAAAGGCCAACGAATAGAACGCAAAGGCGGGAAGCGTTACGCTGTTAACTTTTCAAACAGCACTTGCACATGTAAAAAGGTTCGGGTTTTCCACTATCCTTATTCACATGTTTTAGCTGTATGTTCTGCATATAGCTTATCTGAAGACCCATTTGTCGATCGTCGTTTTCGCACTACTAGCTACATGAGGACCTATGAGCCACAATTTGAACCTGTGCTTGACTATACTCAATGGAGGGAATACAATGGCCCTCGTCTGATTGCTGATACTAGTAGAGTACGAACAAAGGGACGTCCACGGTCAAAGAGATTGCGTAATGAGATGGATGATCGTACGAATAGAGGTCTCAAATGTGACTTATGCAACGGAACAGGACATAACAGGCGTAGTTGTGCACAACGTCAACGTGGTTAATTAGTGTACTTTTTTAGTTGAACAATTTTTTGTCGTAGTTGTATTTTGGACGATGAATTATGTATTTTAAGTATTTTAATTAATTACTTTGATGTTTAAATATAATTCCTTACCTTAACTTAATTATATAGATTATGTAAGAAATGGAGAATGCCTCGAAAATAAGCTACTGGACTGTTATAAGTGCTTCAATTCTGTTCGCTGTTAGTAACAGCGAAAACACCAAAAAACAAAACAGGTCTGTTCGCTGTTAGTAACAGCGAACATACCAAAAAAACAAAACAGGTTTGTTCGCTGTTACTAACAGCAAACAAATAGTTTTTGCTTTTTGGTCTGTTCGCGGTTAGTAACAGCGAACAGAACTGACGCCCAAAACCCATCCTTCAGCCCATTAAGCTATCAGTTCGCTGTTAGTAACAACGAACATGCCAGAAGCTTATTTTTCCAAATAGTTTGGGGGAGCTCTTATTGTTCCAAATATTTTTGGAATAAAGCTTAAAAAAAAAAGTTCCAATGACGCTCCTCAGTCGCATAATATTTTGGTCGCGGCAATTGATTTGAGCCACTCCACTGAATTCTATGCTTCAAATTTTGATTAGTATCTCTGTTCGTGTAAAACATTGAGCCAAGGTACTTGAAACACTCACTTGGAAGGTTGAGCTGTTACATAATAATAGGACATGGCGATATAGGGAGAAGATTTCGGAAAACAGGATAGTAATTATCTTTGATAAATCACATAGGACTTTCTATTCACTGAGGGGCCTCGGAGATTCATTTCTCATGCTTCTTGGTAATTCCTGTGTTGATCTAAACTCTGAATTTCGGGTTCATAAGAGAATTATGTACAAACGTAGACAAAGATTAGTAAATGTTTGTTGCCCATGTTTACGAAATCTTCCATTATATACAATTCAGAACATGTAGACTGCAGTGTATACTGTACGTGTTAGGCTGTGACAATCCGTCACGTAATCACCCCGTGGGCCCACTCATGTAGTCACACCCATGGGCTCGGGCCCACAAACTTAGAGTAATGAGCATTAACTTGCATACACATTTGATGAGGTTCACTATTTCCCAAAAGCATATGGCATTAGGAGAATTACCCACCAAGCATTATATGGTTGTCCACAAACCACTATTTTAGTGATCATCAATCTTCCTCACATGTGAAGTATTTCCAATAGTACACACTTTCCACTCTAGCCGTCTGATGAACGCATTTGTATATTTTTGTAGATGAAACTATTGCTAAACAAGCTTCAGTCTTCTGTTGGAATCAGTGATCTCGAAGAACTATCGAGTACATTAAGTGACCTTCAAAGTCTCGAAGACTCGCAGGAACAGTACATGTTGCAACTGGAGACTGAAAGAATGCTATTACTTAACAAGATTAACGACCTTGGTCAAGAGTTACTGAATTCATCCCCTAACCTCAGCCGGAGGATTTCCTATTAGCTACCGCTACCTAGCAGAATCGTGCTGCGATAGCATAGTTCGGTTTGGGTAGAGTTGGTTAGAAATAGGACACTGGTTTTGGAAGAAATGAAGTGAAGAAAGATAAATTAAAGGGATGAAGAAAAGCTCAATAAACTATAGGAAAAATAACCGTGAATAATATAAACTTTCATCGATTTCTCTACAATAATACCAACTTTTGATTAACCATGAATAATACTAACTTAGGGCTTAGGGGGTGTTTTCCCAGAATAATACTAACTTTTATCTATAGTAGGCTATTTGACAAAAAAATAAAGGTAAATTAATGGTTAAACGATAGTTGGTATTATTCTAGGAAAACACACCCCTAAGTTGATGTTATTTACAATAGTTGGTATTATTGCAGGGAAATCAATAAAATTTTGTATTATTCACGGTAATTTTTCCAAAATTATGTATGATATTGTATAGCTTTTTATGTGTATATAATTGGTGTATTTAATTCTTTCACAATAGTGAAGGCATAATACATTATTGTATTGGGAACATTGCTGCTATTTTAGTTTTATCATTTGGGTTTCCTTTCCATGTTAGCTAATTAATCTGGTAAAGTTTTATGGATTTGGTATTTGAGATTAATCAAAATTACCCATCAACGAATCAAAATTAATGATTATTAGTATTAAATGGTTGAAATAATAATGAAAATTTGATAGTAATTTTGAAAAATAACTTGGTAAAGTTTATGATAATACTTGTACAACCATCAAATATAAATAAGTAAACACAACTTTTTAATCTTCAAACGCAGTAAGATTTCAAGTCCCTTATTTGATGCTTTAGAGTAGCAAATCCTCTAACAATATCCCATTACCCAAATGCAATTAAGTGACTCTCATCTAGCATCGGTTTTAAAAGGCGGAATGTAACCTTACAATACTTATACTTTTATTAGTGATAACACAGAGAATGGTTTGCGATTGCCTTAGTAGCACGCTGCACGCATCATCTTCAACATCACATAAATGAGAAAATCACATATTTAATGAACAATTTTACTAGGATAATAATCCATTATAATTTGAAACCGAAGAACCATAAATCTCTGGCTACATCGAAATAAGGGTTGTAATTAGAATTATAGTCCGTTTTACTATAGCAAACATAATTGTAAATAGCAGATTCTCCACTCCACCAAATTTCAAAAAAGCAGTAAAACATAAATTAGTTGTAATTAGAACTACCCTTGTCAATTTATCTTGATTTATTTAACTTCAAATACAAAAGAGGCTATTTCATGGCTAACCAATTAAGAGTGACAATGACTCATGAATTTAGTTTACATATATATAAGCTTAAAACTGA
This sequence comes from Amaranthus hypochondriacus, assembly GCA_000753965.2. Taxonomy (NCBI): domain Eukaryota; kingdom Viridiplantae; phylum Streptophyta; class Magnoliopsida; order Caryophyllales; family Amaranthaceae; genus Amaranthus; species Amaranthus hypochondriacus. The sequence goes on along the minus strand of CM025926.1, from coordinate 12,637,829 downwards.
ATGTTCAGAATGCATGATTGCATTCGCTCAACTTGTAGTTCCTCTAAAACTTCAGTTGAAAACGGAATAAACAGTGTAAAATCAACTCGTTTTAATCAACAGACTTCCTGATGATTCACTCTCGATGTTCTTGGCTTTCCTTTGATGTATTCATCTGCCTGTGCCGTGACAGAGATTGCTTACTTGCTCATCCTTATAATTTATCCTATGTTTCTTCCATTGTCTTACAATTCTGTCGCCACAATTTGAGCGCCTAGGAACTGAACGACAGATTTCATCGATACTTACATTCAAAGTTTCATGAAAAAGATCGAAACACTTGAAATTGTCCATGGAAGCTATAATGCGTTATACGCCATACTTGCAAATCATATCAGGAAGAGTGACGATATTAGACAAATTTTAAGCTTCACGGTTGACAAAAGCAAATTCGCATGCTAATGCTACATGGTCGCTGCCCCAATTCTGCAGAAGCAATAATGTGAGTTTAGTAAACTTGTGCCTCTAAGAAAACACTCCCTCTGTCCTAATGAAATTGCATCTATTTTCTTTTTCAGTTTATCCCAATTACTTTGCACCCTTTCCTTTATTGACAATGATCAAATTCCCTTTCTTTTAACTTCACCCAATAAATCTCTCTCATCATCTCAACCATTCATTTCTTCCATACACGTGTATTTTGTCTTATCATCTAATGGTAATATTTCATAGGGACAAAGGGAGTAACAAATGACAACAGAATGCAAAGAATCACTCATAAATTAAAATCCTATCTGTGCACAGTAGTTAGTAGACATCCCAACAAGCTGCATAATGGTGTTCAGTCAGACAAGACTCAATCCTGAATTTAAATCCACAGAAAATCAGCCATGAATTTCTTAGTGGACATAAAAAGAGACCGAAGGGGGTAAAAAAAGATATGAAAGATTTAGACTTACAAAAAGTCAAAGAATTCATGTATTTCATGTAGCCGACCCAATCTTTCATCATTTTGGTCTTCAAAATTTGGGTCATTTGCTTGACATTTCACTTTCCTTGTATTCTATCCGATATGTTTGATGTAAAAATGGGATACAAATAGTGAAATATCCTAATTCATGAAAAAAAAAAAATTGGTTCCTTACTTTGATGTAAATATGGGGCTAGATTAGATAGAAATATCCTAATAGGGAGTAGTCAGTAGCCTACATGTAATTTTCAATACCTTACTGGGGAGCCCACCCATTTTTTCCAATGCATTTCCAGATATTGTCTCAAGGACTCTCACAGGAACAAGCTGTTCAGTGTGCCTGAAGCAAGCAATGAAACGGTTAAGAAGCTCTTCAAGCTCAGACATATCTTGCTATTCAACATAAAGGTGTTCTTTACCATATATAATCCACTGTTCCCATGAACTTCGAATGGCATGATGTTGTCAAGGGTTCTCCTATATTATCTCTTAATGTGACGTTCCCCTGGAAATCAATCACCAAAAATCAGGCAACGCAATGACATCCCTAATTAATTTATTAGATTTCCAAAATCAGGCCATATTATCTTACTGGAACACCAACATACGCGCTGCGGAGATTTAAGTTATGCTGCAGACAAGTGGCTTTCTCATTTCCAGTTGCAAGCTTCACTTCCTCATCACTCCATCTATATATAAAGGACTTCCGTTTGTCATTCCAATGTCCGAGAGAGTATAGTGAATCAAAAACAAATTATAGGATTTATTATTGAACAGAGCGAACTTCAAGTGAAGTCCACTACGATACTATACCATTTACTTCAAATCATCTAGAACATGTCGAAATTCACAATTGATAAAATGTTCATAAAAGTACAGGTCGACATATGACACATACAAGAAGTAGATGCATCCTATAATGATGCGTATAGCACCAAGAGGTTTCTGGTAAAAGATAGATGCGACTCCTAAGATTAGTAGAAGTATTTGCCTGACATCCAAAATTATAGAATAAAAGGAAAGTCCAAAAATTATCCTCCAAAGGTAGTTTTGCAATATTTTCCACTTGTTGGCTAACAAATGCAAGTAAAACCAGACAAATAGATTCCTTCCTGGAAGATAATATTGGTTTGCCAGGAGTCAAAATTAGTCAAAAAGTAATTAAAATGAACTTCCATCCCCTTCAAAATCTAAAATATAGGCTCTGTAGAGACAAAATAATCTTTAAGAATTTTAACTATACAAAAAGTTGATACAAATAAAGAAAGAAAGAAAATTTAATATAATTACTGCAGTAAAAAACCATTTTCTGATCTGGAGCAAACAGCTCAGTCGTGTTAGCTATGCTTCCCTTTCATGGATGAGCTTACAAAAACAATCAATAGCCACAAGCCAAGTTCCTCATCTGGCAAGAAATAGGAAATGCAGCTCAATCGTGAACCTGATAACCTCATGATTCTGCATCAATCCTTCTATCCTCAAATGATCCACCCTCATATGTCATATCAGAAAACCAGACCCCTTTGTCAACTCTTGTTTTAACATGTGTGGGGCAGCATGATTAATTTTCTTCCCAAATCAAATCCAAAAACATCTCCTAAAAAGGGGCACTATTGATTGTCTAAGACAACTGTTATCGGATCATGATTCCAGCCGTGCAAACCAAGAGTTTTATGGCTACATATTAGAAATACCTGGATACTGTTAATAAGTTGTAACAGTGAGTGCAAACCTTATTTGACAACAAGAAACTTGTGGGTTTCCTTATCGAACTTGTATTATGAACATTCAAGCACTATCTTCAAAATTTTTCACCATTTAAACCTTCATAAGAACTCATTACTACTAACTTCAACTGGGAAAAAAAAAACAAAAAAAACAAAAAAAAATACAAAGAAAATGGAAAACTAGGGTGATCCTTCCCTCTATATGTAAGGTAATCTTTAATCTGTCCGTGTTCATATTTCCTTAATTACTCATCAGTCTTTCTCAATTGAACCACACGGTTAAGCTCTAGTTGGAGAACATCTTATATGCAACAGTTCAGTACTTCTGCCACTAACTGTCTGATCATTTGTGATTCCAGTCACACCTTTCTCTCAACTTCCAATATTAAATCTTTATAAAATTGAAATAAGATAGCAAATACACCTTCCAACAAATACCATCAACTTCTCCATTGACTTCCACAATTACAATAGATTATTTTGAAGACTCAAGGTTGCAGGGTACATTCACAAATGATGAAACATTTCACTACAACCCAATGTTATTAAAGTGGCTCCACCAAAGTGGGGTTTAGAGGTGAGATGTATGCAACCGTAACCTTGTAAAATCAATGAGGTTGCTTCCCATTGATCCTTAATAGCAAACGTATATACTTAACGAAAATAAGTGCATACAATTTAACAAGCTAAAGCTAGGGTAAAAACAAGGTATTCTAGACAATAAAAATGATCCTTCCCAATAACCAGCAAACTTAAGGGTAATGGTAACCAAACAAATTAACTATGGAGATGAAGACAGTCTACATGTGTTGGGTCATTCCCTCCCACTTGGAGGAAGAGCCCACTATTTTTAATTATGGGCTTTTATTAAATGGGCTAATAATATATTTATTAAAATAAAAAAATATAAAAAAAAGAAAAACTATAAAAGCCAAAAAGGCAGCAGCATATTGTATGGAGTAAACACAATATACACGCACAAAACAAAAATAAGAAAAGAGAGAGGCAGCAGAGCACAAAGGAGTTTCGCGTGACGTCGCGTTGATCCGATCGAAGGCCATTCGTACTCCGTTTTTCGTCAACTTTTGACACAGCGTTCTTGTCTACCCAACCTACATATTCAACGGTTGGATTTTCGTTTTGTGCATTGTAAGTGGGTAATTCGTATTTTGCCCTATTTCACCCTAATTGTTATTTTACCACTTTTGAGTGATGTTTTAGGGTTGTTTGGTGTTTGTATTGCCTCTAGTATTGTCTAGAGAGGATTTTGGTTGTACCCATTAATTTTATTGGTGATTAGTGCAAGAGTGTGGTACCACTTACGGTCCCATGGTTTTTTCCCGCATTGGGTTTCCACGTAAATATCGTGTGTGCTTTACTTTCCGCATTTTTACTTTATTGTGCTTGATTGTGGCATAATTATTGTTTGTTTGGTTGAATTGGTTATTTTTGCTCATCTAACAACACAAAGGGAGAAAGAGTGTGTTATATCGCCTCTTTTCTCAACAACATGGAAAAGTGACGAGCAAAGTGGGGTGAGAGTAGAGGGCTAATGAGCCTTTCCTATATGCAATCTTCATGAGGTGTTAGAAACTAATGAGATGTCGGGAGCTAAAAGATATACCTGAATGGCGACTTGGTATAACAAGAGTGATACAGAGGCATCTTTTTAGAAACTCTTTTCCGGTCATGTTCCAAGATATTTAACTGCAACAGACCAAAATGCACCTTATAAGAAGTTGCAAATAAAATTCACAGAACAACAATAATAGCAAGAAAGGACAGCTCATGATAAACAGTTGCTTACCTTTGCTGAGGATATATACTGATATACAGCACTCTGGATACACAAAGACTCCATTAGAAAATGCTTTGTGACCCTCAGAAAAAAAAAATTAAAAACTAATTTTGCAGATATACCTGAGGCACACTGTTAAAGTCGCCAGCCAGGACAATAGGTATTCCACCCCATTTTTTAGATAATATATGTGCCCTCTCCAGGAACAGGCGTACCTAAAAATATTTGTACCAGAAGATGTCAACAATAACAGTAATACCCGTGGAAAAATATTTCACAATGATTCTTTCATTGAGAGGGATAAAATGTAGTCCAAAACCAACCCAAGTCCAACTCAGAAGGGTAAAAGTTCGATCCAAAAAACACATCAAGAATCTAAACTCAATACAATGGCAATTGGACCTTGTGCAAGATCCAGTACGAGTTCGACAGCAACCCACTTATTTTTTATTTTTTATTTGAGGATAAGGTTGGAGAATCCCTTTACACTCAAGAGGAAGGTGAATGAATCTTTCCAATAGGTGGCAAGAATCAAACCCTTGTCAGAAGGATTTCTTTAACTACTAGACCGACTCATGATTACACAAGTGATTAGTTTTGTTACTTCAACATTAGATTATAATGACTTAATAATATAGTTGGATTTGGAACACTAGAATTAAAGTAAAATAATATAAACTCCTAATACTCCCAATTAGTTATCTTAAAAGAAAATTTAATGTGAATCTCAAAAGACATTATATGACTTCAAGTATGATTGGAAAAATCTGAATCTGAATGAGATAGAGCCAACTTGAAGTTTGGCAAATTTGATCCGAGTTCGATCCGTTGACATCCTTATCAATTGACAATTTAAATAGTTCTGCGTAAATTTAAAAGTTGGAGTACCTGCCCTAGCTTGATGTCTCCTCGATTTGGGTTGAAAAGAACGTGTATATTTCCAACCAACAAAGTTCTACACATGGTCACAATAGAAAACTTTAATACTTCTCTAATAAACTCAGTGAGAGGAAAGCTATATCAATAATTCAGTAAATATATCAAACTAAACTACCACTAAAACAAAACCCAAGTGTGTTTGTGACTATTTGAAAGCAAAGAATGCACAAACTAAGTCAAATGCCTTATTTCTACCGGCTTATCTCAGATCCTTCTTACAATAAATATTAAATTAAAATACAAACAAAACCCAAGTGTGTTTGTTGTTGTAGTTGTTGTTACTCTAAGCAGCTCTTGCTGACATTCACCTCTTTAACACAATAGGTGGATAATTGTTTAGCTAGTATCAGGGGATGTCCCTATATAATTGATTCTTTTAGTTGTTTTTGCCCATTTTTTATGGTCATAGTTAAGAACAAACCCCATAAGGGCATTGAGAGAAGGTCCATCTGCATCTTCCTCCCTTTTTAGTTTTGTATTTTGTTTTCTTTTTCCCATTTGGGCTAGGAAGGGGATCCATATAGGATGGCTCCTCTTTCCTCCCCTTTTGGGTGGTATGAGGTATTTTTTTATAGCAATTTTTTCTTTCATCAAATATAATAATAGTAGTATAATAGTAATAGTAATAGTAATGATAACATTAATAATAATTAATAGTAATATAATTTATAATAATATAATAATAGTGATAGTGACAATAATAATAATAACACTATGGTGTAAAAATCCACATGATAGGAGTAATAAACAATCCTCGCCGTTCTAGCAATCATTAATGGAATAAAGCATACTGATAAAGCATAATTTCTGACTTAAAGTAGGATATTTAAAAGGGTGATGGGTCTTTTGAGCATAAAAAACAAAGAGTGGCTAGCAAATAGAAAGAGTGAGCGAGACAGAAATAATGTTCTCTTATAGCTTTGAAGAGTCGACTTTGAAGTCGGGAAAAAAGTTAACATTTGGAGTATAAACCAAGATTCCCAGTTAATATTCCTATAAACAAGAAATCTATAAAGTGTATTAATTTTGAAGCAAAATTCAATCTTGGAACAAATCTCATAATCTAGGATTGGTGAAATATTGCAGGGCATGACTAAATATCACTGAAGGCATAGCTTAAA
>CM025926.1:12561733-12629397 GCA_000753965.2 Amaranthus hypochondriacus | reverse complement strand
CGTGCAGCTAGCTTCTCACATGGTCGTCGTGCTATGGACTGTTGTCGGTATGGCTGTAACTTCAAAAATACCAAGTCACCAACAGCAAATACTACTTCTCTTCGCTTCTTGTCTGCCCAATGCTTCATTCGCTGCTGTGCTTTGAGTAAATGCACCTTTAAGTCATCTAAGACTGCATCGCGCTCTCTCAAGAGCTGCTCCAAACTATCAACTGGAGTAGTATTATGCCCAAGGCGAATAACAGCCGGTGGGGACCGACCATAAAGTGCCTTAAAAGGGGACATTTTAATAGACATGTGAGGAGCGGTGTTGTAACAGAACTCAGCCCAATGGAGCCATTTAGCCCATTGTTTAGGTTGGCCATTAATAAAACATCGAAGATAAGTTTCTAGAGCTTGATTCACGATCTCACTCTGGCCCTCAGTTTGAGGATGATACGCGGTGCTTCTTGACAAAACAGTACCTTGCAAGCGGAACAACTCAGACCAAAACACGCTCATAAAAATTTTATCTGTTTGAAATGATCGAAGCCGGAAAACCATGGAGACAAACCACTTCTTTCACAAATACGGCAGCTACAGATTGTGCTGAGAATGGGTGCATAAGACCCACAAAGTGAGCATATTTGGTTAGTCGATCCACCACTACCAACACCGTGTCGAATCCACCCGACTTGGGCAAGGCTTCGACGAAATCCATAGTCATATCCTCCCAAACCTGCGACGGAATAGATAATGGTTGAAGAAGGCCTGCCGGATGTTGATGAGAAGTTTTTTGTTGTTGGCACACTAAGCACCCTTGTACGAACTGTGATACGGTTTTGCGCATCCCTTCCCAAAACCAATCTTCCGCCAATCGCAAGTACGTCTTATATTCCCCATTATGCCCACCAATCGCTGTCGTGTGATATTCTTGCATAAGTTTACCCACCATAGTCGATGTTTTTGGAATGACCATGCGGTTTTTATACATTAGACACCCCTGATGCAAGTAAAATCCAGCTAACTCTCCCTTAGTGAGTTCAAGCTCAGCTCGCAGTTTGCTCCACATGGGATCCTTCAACACCTCCTCCTGTAATGCACACCAATCCACCACACTAGATGTTAAGGCAACAAGTTCCATATGTGAGAACTGTGGGTGTCTTGACATAGCGTCGGCTGCCTTATTGGTAATCCCAGGTTTAAATTGGATTTCAAAATCATACCCCAACAGTTTGCTTACCCACTTTTGATATTCCCCTCCAATCTCTCGTTGCTCCATCAAGAATCGCAAGCTACGTTGGTCACTCCACACCACAAAATGACGGCCAATCAAGTAATGGCGCCACTTTTGTATCGCCAAAACAATTGCCATAAGCTCTTTCTCATATATAGGTTGCTTGTCCCCGAATTCCTAACCCTTTGCTAAAGAAGGCTATAGGATGCCGATTTTGAGATAGGACCACCCCTAGCCCCTTTCCGGAAGCGTCAGCTTCTACAACGAATAATACCGAAAAATCTGGAATTGCTAAGACCGGCGCACTCAACATAGCTTGTTTTAACGCTTTGAAAGCATCAGTAGCTGCCGTGTCCCAATGGAAGTTATCCTTTTTTAATTGATTTGTCAAAGGAAAAGCCAGTTGCGCATAATGATGAATGAACCTTCGATAATAACCTGTTAAACCAAGAAAGCCACGAAGCTCCTTCAAACTTGCTGGAATTGGCCAATCTTGCATCGCTTTAATTTTATCGGGATCCACGGCCACGCCCTCTCCCGAAACAATATGACCCAAATACGCCACCCGAGTTTGCCCGATTTCACACTTCTTAGCATTAGCATAAAGTTGATGACTGGATAAAACGCCACCTCCGCCAAGTGATGAATATGCTCATCCAAGGAGGAGCTATATACTAAAATGTCATCAAAAAATACCAACACAAATCTACGAAGAAATGGCCTAAAAATATCATTCATAAGCGGGGGCATTCGTTAACCCGAATGGCATCACTAGAAATTCGTAATGCCCTTCGTGTGTACGAAACGTCGTTTTGTGAACATCTTCGGTTTTCATTCTTATCTGATGATATCCAGATTTAAGATCGAGTTTAGAAAACACCTGCGCTCCATGAAGTTCATCAAGTAGCTCTTCTATGACCGGGATGGGATACTTATCAGCAACGGTCTCTTTGTTGAGTGCGCGATAGTCTACACAGAATCTCCACGACCCGTCTTTTTTCTTTACAAGTAATACTGGACTGGAAAAAGGGCTAATAGAAGGTTGTATTATTCCAGCTTGCATCATATCTGCCACAAGACGCTCAATTTCGTCTTTCTGAATTTGTGGATAACGATATGGTCGAACACTCACAAGGTTAGACCCATTTTTAAGGGTTATTTGATGCTGTTTGGAACGCATTGGTGGTAGCCCAGATGGCATATTAAACACTGCTGTGAATTGTTTCATTACTCCTTGCAGGGGAATAGGTATGTCCCTGGGTAATTCACATTGATCAACACAATTCTCCGCCTCTACACTTGACAATTCAATCAGAATACCCCCTCCCAACTTCTTAATGTCTTTCATGACGGCTTTGAAACTGACCAAGGAACGCTCTAACGTCGGTCTCCTCAAAGTATGACCTTGCTCCCATTCCAACTAAACTGCATTAAAGGAGTTTTCCAATTAGTGGAAATAGTCCCTAATTTGGCCAACCATTCAATTCCCAATATTACATCTGAGTGTCCCAACTCTAATGGCAAGAAATTCTCTGTAATGCAAAGGGCCCCCAAATCTAACTCTACCTCCTGACAACTCCATTTCCCAAGTCGAGTTTCCCCCGTTCCCAAGGTAACTCCAAACTCCTCTGTGTCAGTGATCGGAATGGTCAATTTTCTGACCACCTTAGGTGATATAAAATTGTGCGTCACGCCGGGGTCGATCATAACTATCACCTTGCTACCTCTTATTTTTCCTTCCAGTTTCATAGTCTTCGGATTATCAATTCCAACAACTGAGTTCAAAGAAATTCCCACCGGTTTACTCTCCGCATCCTAAAAATCCTCGTCATCCTCCTCGCCTTGCTCGTCGTCGCCCTCCGAGTCACCTACAATTAACACACTTAGCTCTCTGTTCTTGCACACATGTCCCAATTTCCACTTCTCATCGCAGCGATAACAGAGTCCCTTACTTTTCCGATCTTGAAATTCCCGGTCAGTCAATCGGCGCGCATTATCGTAATTGAAATTTCGGTTTGAGTTTAAGTGGGATGTGTTGGTATTTCGTGGGTTCTGGGAATTGTGTTTAGGGAAATGAGATGATGATGGAGTTAGATTTTTGTGGTTTATTGGGTTTGGGTTATGTCTGGGGAAGGTATTATTTTGGTAGGGGTGGTTTGGTAATTTGCGCCCAGGCCCATTATAATAATGTAATAACCCTAAGGCTATTAATTTCTCTTCAATTTTAACAGCCCAATCCAAGCCCTCATCCATATTTGTAGGGTCCATTAACCTCAATTCAGCTTGTATCTTCCATTCGAACCCCTTAATAAAATTAGCTAGTAGACAGGGTTCACTCACTTCTTCTTCTAGGTTAGAAGCAAATTGTATAAACACCCTCTCATACTCCTCCACTCCACCTTCTTGTTTCACACTCATCCATTGTTCCATCAGACATCCTCCCCTCCGACCCCGAAAGTGTCTTAAAAGCATCCTCCTCAACGAACGCCAATTTGGAATAGAGCGACGTTTGTTTTCCCATTGGAACCAAGCTAAGGCGTCTCCCTCTAAACCCATACTAGCAGCACCTAGCTTCTCTATTTCAGACATCTCATAAACATCAAAATATCTCTCCACCTTACTAACCTACCCATCCGGATTCTCTCCATAAAAAATGGGAAAATCCAATTTACGTACCTCTACTTGTCGGCGCCCCGTTGTTCGTTCCAGTGACTGACGCAAGCCATCTAGTAACTGCGAGTGCTCTGTGTCTTTTTGTCGGCTCTGATCGACTACCGACTTTCTCTGTTACTGCTGGAATGATTTTGTGGACTCTCCTCCACCAGTTTGTTGGATTTATCATTAAATTTCTTCACCTCCTCCATGAGGTATCGTCACAACCACCATCAAATCTTTTTGAACCTTAACGCATTCATCCAATCTCAGGTTTTGCTCTTCAAATGCCTTTGTCTGGGTTTCCTCAAAGTGTTTTTTCATCTCATTGAAGTTCTCCAGCATGGATTCTTTTAGATCCGGAAGTTCACTCTGTAGGGCGGCTAAATCCTCCTCTAATCCGTCCAGACGAGTGGCCTGAGTGGGCGCCATGATCGTTGCTCTGATACCACTGTAATGACAGAACCAGCAGCTTGCAGATCTCAACAATCAGCCCCTGGTTCAGGCAGTGATGCACTCAACAATGTATAAGAAGAAAGCAATAGAATATCAGTAATAAGAAGAAAGGAAGCAAGAGTATAAGGAATGCTTGTATTATGTATTAGAGAACGTAGTGTTCCCTCGAGCTCTTCGATTGGCCCGATAACTCCCAAGGTACAAGACCCCAAATGGTACTACAAGCCTGAAATGTAATCTAGCTTTTCATTCCTATATATAACAAGTACTATGTTCTAGAAGTACAACTCATCAAAAAGATTCTTTTGTAAAAGTAATGAAATAACAAATTTCTGTTATAACTAATTTGTTTACTGAATTCCTCCCTTCCCCTTGCGTCTTGCATATGTGTATTTAATCATGGGCTTGGGCCTTCCTCTATCCATGACATGTTGGAAGAGGGGCGATTGAAGGTGTGAGGGTAGACAAAGATAATCTCATTATCAGTCATGTGAATGACACTATTCTTTTCTTGTCGGCGGATCAGCACCACACATTCTTGCTATAATTTGGGATTATGTCGGGACTGAAAATCAATATTCAGAAATCAATTCTTGCAGGCATCAACTTAGGAGGAGAATTGGATAATTAGGCTAAATGGCTAATTGTGAAGTACAGAAATTTCCCATTACTTACTGGATTTACCTTTGGGATCTAGCCTCGAATAAAGATTTTCGAGCACCTATATAAAGGTGTAGAGGAGGCTCAATGGATGGAAGCATGTTACATTATGGGAGGTAGAATTACATCATCACCTCTATCTATTTCCTTGCGCTTTACAAGGCTCCTACCTTGATTATTGATACTCCCTCCAAGTCTTTTTTATTGTCACATTTTCTTATTTGGCAATTCATATCAATTGTCACATTTCCTTTTATGTCAATCTTTTTTTTTACTAAATACCTCATGTTCACACAAGTAATGTCCAATATACCCCCACTTTTACTACTTACAATGCCTCAACTACCACCTTTACAATTAATATAATCACTTAAAATACCCCAACTACTCACTTTTAGGTGGTCTCCATACCACCCTCAATAACCGTGCCCATGCAAATGGGACAATAAAAAAGACTTGGAGGGAGTATGATGGAAAAAAATGATGAGGAATTTCCTTTGGGAAGGAGATGGTGAGGTCAGAAAGGACCATAAAGTGAATTGGGATATAATAACGCCATTCGATTAAGGGGCTTTGGGAGTAGGAAATCTTGAGGCTAAAAATACAGCATAGATTGGAGAATGGCTTTGGATATGTTATTGTGAACCGAATTCTTTGTGGTATCGGGTCATTAGAAGCATATCTGGAGCTCCTACTACCTCAATGGGAAATGCGTACATCTTTCAGCTTGTCATATTGCATCCCTTGCAAATCTATATCCCAGGTACTTTCAAAATTTGTGCCTTTGACTCGTTTTAAAGTGTAAGGGGGAATAGATTTAGATTCTAGGAAGATTGTTAGATGGGCACACAACCTTTTAAAAATATTTTTCAACGACCATACCAACTCATCCAAACACGAGGCGATTTCTTTTTTAAAACATATAGCTCGGTCTTTTTTGTTTAGATTCACCCATAGGATAAAGACCTACAATCTGTGGTTGATCTTCTTTCTCTTCAATAAAACTTCCAGCCCTCCTTAAGCTTGGACGTTAGAGTGTATATTCCTAACCCATCAAACACTTTCTCATGTACCTCTTTCTATACTTGTTTGGTCTCTTCTTCTAATGCTTTTCCCTCTTTTTCAGTGGAAAGATTAATTTGGAAAACTAAGGTTCCTACCAAAAACAAAGCTTTAATTTGGTTGGTAGCCAAAAGAAAATTAAATACCATGGAGAATTTTTTTAAAAAGAAGGCCAAATAAGGCTTTGAATCCAAATGGGCTAGAATTTTTAAATTTAGAGGTGAATGATGGATCACAGCAAAAAAAAAAGATGGCTTTCTTAATACTTAATACCTTCTACCGTGATCTAGGGTAAAAGGGAGACCTTAAGTCTTTATGGAGGTCAGGAAGTTTACAGATCTTATGGTTGAATTGGTTAGAAGGAAACAGACTTTTGCCATCAGATATCATTTGGAACAAGGCGAAATTCCTAGCCACTTCTAGCCACTTTATGGGTTAAGGCTAATGGCCTTTTTGAACATTATTCTTTAAACGAGAAGTGATGGGAGTATCTTGTAGTAGCTTGTGCTTGGTTTTCTTTTGGGGGGATCTCTCATCCCTATTGTTGTACCATACCTTTTTTTGCTCCTTTGAGATAATTTTCTTATCAAAAAAAAATTATCATATAAAAGTTCTACAATACATGGTATACTAATCTTTATACCGTGAATATTAGACAAATGATCATAATACAACATCTATGAATCAAATGATATGAGAACTATACTCTTTCCAAGCACACGCTATCCATAACTTCTCAATTTCATTCTTATCAGTTCCTAAAATTTCCCCAAATCAAATAAGGCATAGAAAACAAAATTATCGCTCGGAATGGAAACGGCAAACGAAAGCATAACTCTTTGTTTCCATCACATGTCATGTACTGCTACAGTATTCATATCCATGAACCTAAAATACAAATTTGTAAAAACAATACCTTTAAAACACAAAATTGTGCAACATTGTTACGCAAGCCAAAGCTCTGAAATTCAATGCTTTCCTCGTGCATAAGTTTAAATCTAGACCAAAGTGTAAATAGCATTAGATAAACAAGATATAGGAGGTAAAGTACAATAGGATAAGATAATCCAGCAGAGTGAAAATATCATTATCATAAGAATTAAGGTTTTAAGAGAAACCCTATAAAATAACTCTCACGAGTAATGCTTTTGTGTGCCAAGACAAATTCAACATTCACAACAAAATTTATTCCAAAGATCAGTACTAACAAAGAGACCACTAGTGTTGCCAAAACACTCTAATTTTTCAAAGCCATTTGATATGGATAGATTTTTTTCCATATCAAGGGTAATTGCACTAGCAAAATTCCGGCCAACAAAAATGGGGTCATAGTGAAGTATATGGATTTATAAAAAATTCAATTGTTCCCGTTACAACTTTTAATATCTGAGATATTTTTAAAAAATAATAATAAATTAAAAAAATAAAAAAAAATAAATAAAAATAGGAAAATAAATAATTAATAATTTAAAATACAAAATAAATTAAAGAAACATTGTTAAAAAAAAACTAAGTTTCACGTTTAATTAAAAAAATGTTTAAGAAAAAAAAATAACTTATTGATTTAAAAAAATAATTTAAAATATAATATAGAAAGGAAACCCTAAAATTTAGGAGTAGTTTTAATATAAAAAAAATAATAAAATAATTGTATTTAAAAAAAAAATTTACACGGTTACTAAAAAAAATATATCAAAATTAACTTCCTTCCCCCTTCCTAAAATAACTCCTAATTTAACTCCATTATCTTCCCACTTTTTCTCTAATTCCATTAACCTACCTCATTTTATACTTATAAATTAAACTGTTTTTTATACTTAATATTTCACCAATCAATTTTCTCTCTTCTCCTTCTAATTCTTCTTATCTCATTAACCATTTTTTTTCCCATTACACACATTATCAATTTGTTTTCTCCTTCACAATATTTTGAAATATTGAGCCATTTTTTTCCTATCTACAAATTACAAACAAAAATTATAATTCAAACGTAAAGTTCGTAAAGGAAGTTTGATAGGAGCATACATTTATATTATAGGGTTGTTTTACAAGGTAATTCTCAATGTCTATCTAATTAGGATTATTCCGTTAGTATTATGTGCTAAATGATAATTAATGTGTTTAAATGAGAATTGTGATTTTATATGATATTTTACCTTTTTATATCTTATTTTCAAAATTATATTTACTACTAATTTGTTACATATTGAATTTATAATATTATTATTTTGATGAAAGTTACATTATTATTTTAATAATGATTTTAAATGTGATTGAATTTGAAAGAGAAATATTTACAATATTAATTCCTATTGCCACAAATTGATATTAGAATGGTGCTTTGGAAATTGAGGTTTCAGTTGGATATTCCTGAAATATATATTTATTGGGAAAATTTATGATCATAAAATAAAATGTATAATGTATGTTTCATTAGATGTTTGTGTGATCCGACTAATTATTAAAATATATTATATCACGTAAATGAAACAAGAGGATATTGAAGCTCTTATATTTGGTGTGATCCAAGTATAAGAGTGATGAACAGGTTGCCCTGTTTGGTTAGTATAGCTGCTGACAGGTTATTATTAATTTTGATACTTGATACGATATTTGGTCTTCCTTCTATTTGTTGTGATCCAAGTAGAAGGGGTGTGCACACAAGGGGTTACCTGAGACTACTCTGCTGGCTATGATGAATTATTTGAGGTGACGACCTCTCGATAAAATTAGTATAGGGGTAAAGCCTCGACCTACTTGTAACACCCCCATAATTAGGCCAAATTTTATTAAGGAAAACATAAACCAAAGCCTAATCAGGGAAGCGTTACCGCCACATCTATCCTTGATAAGGAATAAATGTAAGGCTAAACAACTATATAAAATAATTCTATGCAATTTAAGAACTAAACAATTTTTACAACTGAAAGTAAAATTTTAACTGAGACATGACTACTAATAAAACTAATTTCCTAGGTGAACCTCACTCTACGATCAACGCGATCAATAACCTGCAAAGATAAGAATGCAAGAAAGACAAGGGAAAAAATTCCCAAAATCAGGAAATTGAGTAATTCCAACTCCATCCCGTAAAACAGTTAAATTTGAAAAGAAATTTAAGAAATGTAAATATAATTGAGTTGAAAATAATTTTAGAAAATAATATAAAGCTGAGTTAAAGAAAAACAATTTGTGAAAATATATATATATATATATATATATATATATATATATATAAGGTCAAGTTCCAGTGAGAACCAAGCTTATATGAGAACCGTGAGAACCAAACACCCAGATAAAAATGTGTTACTTTTGAACAAAAATATGTTACTTTTGTTTTTAAAAAAAGATGATACTTTTTAGCCAAAAAGTGTTACTTTTAGAAAAAAAAACATTTTATTCAAAAAAACAAACATTAAAAAGTAACGTTTTTTCCAAAAAGTAACACTTTTATATGTAAAAAGTAACAACTTTCTATGAATTTTTTCAGAATTTTTTTTTGTTAAAGTAACACTTTTTTGCCTCATAGTATTATAAAAAACAGTAACATATTTTTGCCTAGAAGTAACACTTTTATAGTAAAAAGTAACACTTTTTTGTAAGAAAGATTGGTTTTCGCGGTTCTCATATAAGGATGGTTCTCACTGGAACTTCTTCCTATATATATATATATATATATATACATATCACATAAACCAATTTATTAATTGATATTTAATAGTGACAAACACAATCAATTTTTAATTTGAGAGAAGGAGAACGACAGTAGGCCGAGGCTTTACCCCTATACCCACTTCATTAAGAGGTCGTCACCCCAAATAATTCATCATGGCCAGCAGAGTAGTTTCAGGTAACCCCTAGTGTGCACACCCCTTCTACTTGGATCACAAGAAATAGAAGGAAGACCAAACATCGTATCAAGTATCAAAATAATAACTTGTCGGCAGCTATACTAACCAAACAAGGCAACCTGTTCATCACTCTTATACTTGGATCACAACAAATATAAGAGTTTCATTCCCATCGCGTTACACTTTACGTGATTTAATATATTTTAATAATTAAAACATCTAATGAAACATATATTATACATTTTATTTTAAATTTTCCCAATAAATATATATCTCAGAAATATCCAACTGAAATCTCATTTTCCAAATCACCATTCTAATATCAATTTGTGCCAGTAGGAATTAATATTGTATATATTTCTCTTTCGAATTCAATCACATTTAAAATCATTATTAAAATAATATGTAACTTTCATCAAAATAATAATATTATAAATTAAATATGTAACATATTAATAGTAAATATAATTTTGAAAATAAGATATAAAAAGGTAAAATATCATATAAAATCACACTTCTCATTTAAACAGGTAAATTACCACTAATACTAACGGGATAGTTCTAATTAGATGGACATTGAGAATTACCTTGTGAAAAGAGCCCTAGAATATAAATGTACGCTTCTATCAAACTTCCTTTACAAATTTAACTTTGAAGTATGATTGTTGTTTAGAATTTGTAGATAGGAGATCTAAAGATTGAAAATACTATGAAGGAGAAAAAGGAATTGACGATAGGTGTAAGGAAAGAAAAATGGTTAATGAGAAAAAAAGAATTAAGAGAAGAGAGAAAACTGATTTGGTGAAATATCAAATATGAAAAACGTTTTAATTTATAAGTATAAAAAGAGGTAGGTTAATTGAATTAGAGAAAGAGTGGAAATGATGATGGAGTTAAATAGGGAGTTATTTTAGGAATGGGGGAAGGAAGTTAATTTTGATATGTTTTAACTGTGTAAATGATTTTTTTTCTAAACTCAATTATTATTATTTTTTATATTATTATCTTATTTATTTTATTTGTTTATTTTATTGAAACCTAGTTTGTTTCTTTATACTTTTTTTTAAAACGTATTATTTTTTTCTTAACAAATTTATTATTATGTTTAAATTTTCTAAATTTTACATTATTAATTATTTATTTTTCTATTTTTATTTTATTTTAATTTTTTATTTATTACTATTTTTTTTAAATATCTCGGATATTACACTACTGGCGTTCTCGTTCCCTCAAACTAATAATTGGATACATGTGTTGTCATCATTAAATATCAAATTAATTAATTGGCTTATGTGTTATTATATTATATATTCATAAATTGATCTTTAACTCAGCTTTATTTTATATCCAAAATCTATTTTCGACTCGATGATATTTACATTTCTTAAATTCTTTTTAAATTAAACTGTTTTACGGGATGGAGTTGGAATTACTCAATTTCCTGACTTTGGGAGTTTTTCCCGTGTTTTTCTTGTATTCTTATTTTTGTAGGTTATTGATCGCGTGGGGATCGTAGAGTGAGTTTCACCTAGAAAATTAGTTTTATTAGTAGTCATGTCTCAGTTAAAATTTCACTTTCAATTGTAAGAATTGTTTAACAGTTAAATTGTATAATTTATTTTATAGTTGTTTAGCCTTACATTTATTTCTTAGCAGAAATAGATGTGGACACTTCCATGATTAAGCTTTGGTTTATGTTTTCCTTAAAAATCCTTATTAAA
The DNA here is from genome assembly GCA_000753965.2 of Amaranthus hypochondriacus. Taxonomy (NCBI): domain Eukaryota; kingdom Viridiplantae; phylum Streptophyta; class Magnoliopsida; order Caryophyllales; family Amaranthaceae; genus Amaranthus; species Amaranthus hypochondriacus. Next base: position 12,617,780 of record CM025926.1, on the reverse strand, counting down.
AATTGACCTTATTATGGGGTGTTACACAACTAATAAACAATAGGAAGTAATTATCTGTTTTGAGCTTTTGAAACTAATTTGTTCAAAAAATGAGCTCATAAAATGGGACAACCTAGTCTATTCAATTGGACCCAGTATAAGGCATGTTTGCTTAGATTTGATATTCAAACCCTGTTTATGTAAAAAGAGTAAGGTTCAAGGTGGAAGATTCTCAACACATTTATACCAACTAAAACCACAACTTGACCTATTGCCAACTCTATGATCACTATCACCATTATATTACAATACCAAACACCATCTCAGATTGAGTCTTTGGTGGTCTGAATGGCTTCGGCTCTAGCAACAAAACATTTGCCCAATTTCAATCACCACACGTTGGAGTACAATTAAGCTCTTCATTGTGAGCTTCCATTTTTCATTGCCGCGACTTCTTTTCTATGATTTGGTTTCCCAAAAACCCCATTAGTTATGGGAAGCTGAGATTTGGGAAGATGAAAGTGGTTTACAGTGATATTGTAGAATTAATGCTTAGGAAATGGTGTGTACGAATCATGATTGTCAATATGAGCAATGCGATTGTAAGTGATTGTCAAAGGGGGGAAAATGGAGGTGATAATAGTCAGCAAAGAGAGGGGTGGGCCGTGGGCGGATTATATGTGTAATAGAAGGGGTTAAAATATAATAATAAGCAAGACAAACATCTCATCCGTACTCACATCAGGGGATATCTTCACCCTTGTGCTAACTACTTAGATTATTTAATGAAGATAGAAAAGACAGTAGCACTTCATCTATGAATATAAATATTCACCCTGGTGCCTGAATAAAATCTTATTTCAAAGTATTATGTTAACTAGACATAAAAATTTATTACCGTTCATGTTTCCAAAATATTGCACATCCATCCTGAGCATCACCCGTTCGAGCCTATAGTATCAAAAGTAGTAATGTGTAAGGTTCATCAAGATATTACTTCAAAGGCAACTTGATAATATGCACATACTCCCTTCGTACTTATTTGTTCTTCCACTTTTCCCATATGGAAATATCACAAGGTTCTTCCCATTATAAATCTTCCATTTTAAGAAATCTTTTGGACTAATCATTTTCCTAACACATTTCACCCAAAGGCATCACATAATTACATTTTTCCTCCAAAATTTACTTGATTCTTTCATAACAAGGGTACCTCTCTCTCCTCATTATGAGCATCTCTCTACTCATTATGACCATTTCCTTTTTTACTATACCCTTTTACTCCTTGTTATAATTTCAAGATTCAAGATTCAATATTCATTCCTTATTCCAATCAATAATTACACATAATAGAACCTTGCTTCTCATTATTGCCCTTCTTTATTTCTTCCCATATTCCAAATGGGAACAAAAGAATCGGAGGGAGTACAAGATTTTGATACCTTTAAAATACCTTCAAACCCATCCTGTTCTAGGGCATCATGTAAGTCATTGAAACGATCAACTTCCTGCAGTCACATACAATAAAAAGGAAAGAAATGAATAAGAAAGAAATCTATAAGTTCACACAAGGACAACCAGGGTATGCCTCAAAAGAAAAACAAAATTAATAGGGATTTGGGAGAAGAAAAAAATTCATTGAGGAAAAGTGAGTGTCTTAACTCTTAAGGTTACAAAACAGGTAGCTTAGAGATTTTTCTCGAAAAGAGAAGAAATCACAAGTTTCTATAAAAAACAGATATTAAGAAAAGGAAACAAGAAACATTTGGACTTGCCTGAAAACAAATGATGCTAGGATCATACTGTGCTAACTCCTTGTATATAGCTAATTTACGATGAGAAGAAATCACAAGTTTCTATAAAAAACAGATATTAAGAAAAGGAAACAAGAAACATTTGGACTTGCCTGAAAACAAATGATGCTAGGATCATACTGTGCTAACTCCTTGTATATAGCTAATTTACGATGGTCCCAATTCAGGTACTTGAGCGGAACATTATAATATAAATCAGGATGTCTTGATGCATTTTCAACTCCTAAAACATTGTATGATACAAGTACCAGCTTATCTGCAAAATTTTAATAAAATAAAAAGAGAGATAATAAACACGGTCAGCTCCAAAGTCAACTACTTGCTTTTCAGTTCAGATCTTTACCAAAATAGAAATCAGGATATACAAGATTAGTATTAGAGAATCAGATTGCAATTTAACAATCCAAGTAATCGGACAGAAAATCTGTAGTCACGGAAAAAATACAAACAGCTTGATCAAGCCACATGAGGCCTCATGAATTGAGCATAATTGTACGGTGGAAGCGTAAACCAACTTACAACTCACAAGTCACAAAGTTTCTCAATAGATTCCCAATTAAGTTAATCTATTAAGCTACAAAGCATCAAATCCCCAATTTGTCTTGCTCTAAGGAAAAATCATCTGTTTTATGGCTTCTTACTAAAATTAAGAACATGAAATAGAGCAAAACCCTGCACAATAGAACTACAGTTACCAGCAAGTTTACCACTCTAGCCTAAGTCCACCAGATTTATCTGACCCAAAATCCAAAACTACACACAGCTCTGCCGTATGCTATATACATCAAAATGGAGTACAGTGAATACAATAGTAAAGCACTATTTCCAAGTCTATAACAAGGTTATCTAGGACTATTGCCCCCAAGCATATGAACTTCTTACAAGCCAAAAGAAGGAAAAAGGGAATATTCATGGAACCAATTTAGTAATGACAGGATTAATGGCACTGTTGATTCCCTGCCATTAAAACTTAGAATTTATATTTCACACAATCAGTGACACAGAGGTTGATATCCCAACAAAAATCAACTCAGAAAATTTTCATAGAAAAAGAAAAATATCAACATATTCCCATCAATTATTAGAGGGGTACAAATAATTAACCTAGATAGCAAATTCGACCCACCAAATTCATAAAAAAAAAAAAAAAAGTCTAAATGAGCTGAAAATGAAAGACGCACTACCTCCACCAGCAGAGGAATCATAACCCGAGTAACTCCACCTGCGGCTGCGATAACTATGATGAGTCCTGCTTTTCTGCTTGGTATGTTTCTGCCTCTGGTACGAAGAATAAGATTGAATTGAGCTTGAAGACTTAGAATTCCGTCTAACAATGCAGCTTTTTAGGGTTTGTTCTTGTTCAATTTCTTCATGATCAAATTTTCGTTTCTTGATATATGAATTATAGCGTGTACAAGAGTAATAGCTCTTCATCTTCTCCGGTGGCGACGGCGGACATGCGCGGTTTAGAAGGCGGTGGAAGCCGATCTTGTTCAGCTTGGTATAAATTACGCCATTTTTTGTTGCTGGCAAAGCAACACCAATTTTCATGTTCTTCCTCTACAAAGAATTCCCTGCCATAGACTATATATCACTCGACTTTTGACATAATGACTAATTCAATTAGTAAAAAATAAGAGAAAATTGTCAAAAACTATTTAATAAAAAAAAAATTAATATCTTCAAAAAAAGTTTTACCAAAAAATACCTTATAAATTTTTTTTCTAAAGAGTACCAAGTAACGATTTTTGTCAAGTGACCGTCAAGTATAATGGTTGACTGGTCAAATTCGAAAACTTTTTCATCCTGATCTTCAACTTCTTTTCCAATTTAATTTCGATTTTGAGTAAAAAATAGAGAAAGAAGAAAGTGAGGAAATTGAATTGGAAAAGAAATTGAAAATAAGGAAGAAGAATTACCGATTTTGATCGGTCGACTGTTATATTTGACAGTCAACTGACTGAAAACGTTAATTGATACTCTTTAGAAAAGAAAAAATTTTGTTAGGTATTTTTTGACAAATTTTTTTTTATTATATACCTTTTTGAAAAAAATTATTAGGTACTTCTTGACACTTTTCCCAAAAAAACATAAAAATATGATATTTGATAATAGTAAACTTTGCGTTGAGGTGAATGATTATAGTTTAATTTACGGCATGTTTGGATTGACTGTAAATTTTAAAGGGGTACAAAAAGTCAAAGTAAGAAAATAAAGTTGATAAATGAGAAATTAGTGAAATTTGATTGTTGTAGAGGTGGAAGAACGGTTGCCAAAAAGGAAAGAAGCTCTCAATTTTGTGGGGGTAAATATTTATCTAAGGGGATATCATAATAGGGGATGTATTAGTACCTCCATAATAGGAGATATCATCTTCTTTTTCCTTCATTATATTTTTATTTCATACTCAATAAACGTTCTTCACAACTATCTCAACTATTTCAAATGCATTTCTATTTGCTTTCATTTCATTAGTTTGGCTTTATTATCCCTTTAAATATTTACACCTAATCCAAATAGGTTAAAAATTAATTAGAAATAAAAATTGATGAATAAATGGTATAAAAGTCCTAATATTACAAGTTATTTGAAGCGGAGAAAGTACTAAAAGTGCAAATGAATTGATCATATAAAATAATTTAACAAATTAGGTCTACAAATTTAGGGGTCTTCGGCAAACAGGGTTGGTTGGCCTTTTTTTACCGTGTTTTACCATTGATCAACCCGAATGATCTTTGATCAGCCTAAATGTTCGTTGATCATTACTTAATCACATTGGACTTTTGTTGACCATCCTTAATCACCTTTGACTTTCCTAACTATTAATGACATTATTGTGTTTTGATACTTTACCATCGTTTTTACCCATCTTAACGATATTTTTTGAAAAAACAAAAATCCGGAATGCTTTTAAATAAATGTTGTGAGTCTTTCAATAATATTTTGAGGGAGGCGAGCGGAAAGCAAATCATTTCCCTAATGAAATGGATAAGAAGGTACGTTACGCAAAGGTGTGTAACTAAGAGGGAAGGGTTGGAACAAATCAAGGGTGTAGTAATGCTCTCTATAATGAAAGTCATTGAAAATCAGTCTGATAAGGGTCATAGCATGAGAATCTTTACGGTTAATGTGATGACAATTATGTTGTGAACTTAAAAGATAAAAATTGTCTTTTAAATAAATGGAGACTTTCAGTAATTCCATATAGGCATGCATTGGCATCTATAGTGAAAAAAAATTAAATTTTGCCCTTTTTGTGCATGAAGCATACTACGTGAGTACTTATGCCAAAATCTCTTCCTCCACCATTTCGAAAGATGCTAGAGACACACAAAAACAAACGAAAGTCCAAGTTTGATGAGGAGAGAGATGGAAAGAAGAAGGACTTTGTTGAAAGGGACTTCATGCAAAACAAGTGTGAGAACTGTGGAAGGCTTGACCATTGCAGGAAGACTTACATGAACTCACCCAAATCAAATGAGGCATCTACTAGTGCAACACTTTTTAAAAGAGGAAGACAAAAAAAACATCCTGGTACAACTCTACAAACAACATCATCACCCTATGATAACTCAAACCACAATCAGAGCCCTTGAATCAGCACCACCAACAACTATAATCACCATAGCCATTTCAACTTCAATTAAACAGTGTTGCTACTTCATTCACCGCCCATTATGGTTTATAAAAGGCTAAACATGTTGCAAGGAAGAAGAAAAACTAGATAAGTCTACACCAACAAAAGACACTGAACAACAGTCAAGCTATATTAATAATGTAGTAGACCAATGTAGTAAAGTTGAAATTTTTGTCGTATTTTGTATTTGTATTGGATAATTATGGAACTTTAATTGTGTGAACCTTTAGATTTATGTATGAACTTCTATCATTTAAACTCTTTTTTATGGAAGATGTTCTTAGAATTATAAATTATGTTATTTTTGAATTGAATAATTATGTCGTGTTGTTAGAGAGGAAAAAGGGGTGGAAAAATATTGGGAAAACATAGTGAAAAATAAGGCTTTTTAATGATGGAAAAAATAAGATAACGGAAAACTTAGCCTCAGTAGTTACTTATACTTTTTGGTAAATAATAAATTTTGTTTTTGGCAAAATTTGTTTTAGGATACTTTTTGGAAAAAAAATTTATATTAGGTATTTTTCAACAATTTTTACTTAATTTTATTTCTGAATACTTTTTGAAAAAAAAAATTATTAGACACTTTCTGACAACTTTTTCTTAATTTTATCTAAAATTTATTTGTAAATAAAAAAGAAAAAATTCTATACAATAACCCCTAAACTTTCGATTTTTCCCCGTTATTGACAAATATTTTCCTTAATCAATGACATATTTTCAAAAAACAAACATGGTCATGGAATAATTTTCAAACATTGGTTGATGAAGGTGGAAAAAAGCAAGAAGACGAGACAAACACCTGAGCTGAAATACAATTAAGTATCATCGGAGTGAGAGAAACTCCATTGGATTCTGCGATTGATCTCTTCAACAAACCCTTGACCTAATCTGTGCATTAATGGAGGACGACAACATTACGGTGACTCAAAGAGAGCAATGGATGGTGGAGTCTCAAGTCTTTTCCATTTTCAACCATTTCATGGAGCTCCCCAAGAGAGCTCAAGCTGTCATGTACGTTTTGGGTATTCTATCCATTTTATTTTTAGGGTTTTCTTCAATTAATTGATTTTGGAGCCGATTATATTTCCCTTTTCTATGTTCTTCAGGATGGAAATTGCGAGTGATTCGCATGCTCAATATCTTACCAATGGCCTCAAACGTCTTCCTCCTTCTTTCTGTGTTCTTGATGCCAAGTTCGTTTTTCCTTTTTGTTTCTCTCTATTTTTTGTACTTATTTTTAGCAAAAATCTGGTGATTTTACTATAACTGTTGTTCTCCTTAATTTTGTTATGTGATTAAAACTAAATGTTAGTAAGGAGACTAAATCGACACGAATGTTTCTATAAAAACAAGTTCGTAAGTGCTGAATTATCTAGACAAAGGTTGAGAGGTCTACTAAGTTCTGATAAGGGCACAATTCATATAAGTTCTACTAAGTGTTCCATAGGTCATATCACTACTACAATAAAGTTCACATTCACATAAGAGTTAGTAGAAGTCAATGAGTTTGAATAAGTCCTAATTAGGATACTAGATTCGTATATGTGTTATTAAGGGTCAATGAGTTTACCCAAGTTCAAATAAAGGAGAATAAGTTTAGATAAGTGAAAATAAGTTGAAATAACATACTCTAACGCAGCTCAATAGCTAATCGAATTATTAGTGGCCAGGATAATCTTTTTTGCTTTGTTTAGGGAATGTTGTAGCCTTGTACTTCCATCACCTTTTTATTTTATCAGAATAATCAATAGAAAATTTCATGTATGTGGTATTATTGGTTAACATCAACAGGCATGTAATGTTCTCTTGTGTCCTTGTGCTTCAAATAGTTATGCCAATAAGTCTTCCCATTTTATATTCAATTTTGCATGTTCTATTTTGTGATATTTCCATGAACTTTGGGACTGTGCTATGTTACTCAGACTCGGGTACGAGTATCGAATAGGGGTGCAAAGCCTAGTATCCAGTACGCCAATTTTAAATACTCAGGATACAATTATACCTTCCTAATATTGGATACATGTAAATGATATGAGAAAAATAGTAAAAAGATTAAACAAATATATAATATTGCCTAATAGTGTAAATAATCCAGAAAATCTAAAGTCAATAACAATTAAAAGGGTAGGTAATATTAATAGTTTTTTTAGTTGGACTTCTTTAAAAAATTAAATGTTATTCGTAAACAATGGTCTATTAGTGAAGTACTAGTAATTAATTAGGGGAAGAGAATGTAGAGAAGCATGTGTATTTAAGTTGGGTCTAGACTGTTCAATAGCTGTAAAAGACTATAACAACAATTGTCAATAATGTTATGTAAAGTCAAAAAGTTGAACAATACAAGTGTTAAAAAATAGATAAAATAATAGCAAAAAACATATCACATGCCCCTTTTTAACTCTTAGATCACCCAATAACAACTTAAACTTGGGAATCACGTGGGAGATAGAGGCAAGGGTTTCAAAAAGAAAAACAAAAATAGCTTGATGTAAACCAAGAGTACAAAGGACATCGACATGATGAAGAATTGAAAAAATGCGATGTTCGAGAAGACTTTAAACCGAAAATCGATTATTGTGGACCTCCATCACTTTGACGATCAAAGGCCTAAAGTTATCATTCGTTTTGTGTCAAGTCATTGAAATTAGGGTTCCAAATCTAGGGTTTTGAAGGAATTGCACACCCTAAGTTATCATTGTCGTATCCATAGGGATTGTGTAGGCAAAATCAGCGATTTCGAATGCTCGTATGTAGGCGAAAACGACGATTTCGAGTAACGTAGGGGTTGTGTAACAAGTTCTTGTGCTACCAAGGTTGCCTCAATGAATAAAAACTTGATTTGAGGTCATAGTTAGCCAAGATGATCATATGTGTAAATGTGATTTGAGGCGTAATTTTTTCACCTAAGCCAAGGATTTTTGGCATGACAAATTTAGATATGTTTAACTCATGGCTAAGTTATAATCTATGTTATCCAAATACAACATGGCATACACGACACTCAACATAGTTGAAATGCGAAATGTGTTGGACCCGACTGTGTTTAGACAGTCAAAACTATCTTGTTATCTTTATATATTACCTTATATTTTGATGCAAAACAAGTAGTAGCACTTGGAATCTTTTGGCTTTGTTCCTTTCAAGTTTAAAGTAATAAAATAAAATTAAAATGTTAACATTTAAATTCTATTTGTCAGTATGAAAATATCGGATAACATCCCCGTGCTCTAGAATTTAAGGCATTAACGAGTTCCACCCTCTTAACACATGTCAGAAACCGACTCTTGAATATATATCTAGTTAACATGTTTTGATACATTCTGGTAAGGCTTAGGCTAGGTGTTAAAGTTGCTAAGTTAAGACTAATACATTATACAAAGTTGCTTCTTGGCTTACAAGTTTTCTACAAAAATATAATTTAAATTTAGTTCGATTAAGACCTAACAAGTTAATTACATTTGTTTCTGGGTTAATGCACTAAGCTATGTTTATTTTGATGCTAATAAGTTTGCATAGCTAAGTAGTAATTATAGAAAGCACACTCATTTTTTGTTTAAGGGTTTTAAATTTAAAGGAGCACAAAATTATTCATGTGTTGTAGACTAGAAGATAACTACTTGGAAAATTATGCCATCTTCTACCTTATCTTTTTTTTTTTTCTTAAAGATGATATTTTGTTGTGCAGTCGACCATGGCTTTGCTATTGGATTCTTCATTCACTTGCACTCTTGGGTGAATCTATTGATGACAACTTGGAAAATGACGTTGTTGATTTTCTCAATCAATGTCAGGTTTGGATTTGTCTCTTTTATATTTGTTCATTATGGGTTCTAAGTGGAAAATGTCTAGATTTTGATAATGGCTTGGTTCAACAACATTTCACCTTGCGAAACAGTGACCCCATGCTTAAGTATCAAAGATCTGACTTGATGTTAAGTGAAAAGGTTGAGCAATAGTGGTGCTTTATAAAAGAAAAAGAAAGAGTAAATTATGTCCTTAATAGTTTCTCTATTGTTAGTTGTAGTAGTTTATGCGTATAGGAAGAAGATTATAGTGATTTTGTCTTCTAATATGCGCTTTGACTTTTGTAGTTGCGACTTATCTTTTTCAAATGAGCAGATTTGGGTTCAACCTTTTGGATTGCGCCCACAATACAACACAACAATGCTAAAGCTTTAATCCCTACAATATGGGTTCGACTTCATGAACCAAAAAAAAAAAAATTAACATAAAAAATAGTCACTCACAAGATTATTCCTCACTATTTAAAACTAATAATAAAATCTAATATGTACAACTTACAAAATCAATCCTAATGATCTTCTACCAATATTCTCCTCCTTTATTCTTTCTCGTCTATTGTCACATACTCATGTAAATTCCAATTCTTCACTCCTATAGTGCTTTTATTTTGAGTCATCTTCGACCAACTTATTAACTTTCTATTCTTTTTATGAGTGCATTTTTCTTTTATTTTTGCACACTACTCTATTGACATAGTTGGTTTTCTCTGATTTCGTCTTCATTAATTGTGACTCCAAGGCCTTTGTTTTCATTTCGATTTCTATCCTTTATTTGTGTCCACTCATCCATTATATGCATCCCTACTATCCTCGCCGTCCAACAATGATATCTTCTAAGAGGCCAACATTCTCATCCATATAATAATGCCTGGAAAGAAGAATGAAAAAAGATTGGCTTGCTAGTGCTGAAGATGGTTTTGTTTGCAATTTGTTGTTCCCTTGGAAAGAAAGACTAATATATAATCAAGGATATAGTTTGCTCTCATCAAGGTTTCAAGGGACAAATTTTAGGCTTTTGTATAGCTCGAGCACCTTTTGTTTGTGAGAATTGCTTGAGTTTTCTTGAACTTGTCGATATATTACATGATGGTTGCTCGAGGCCGGAGGGATTGAGCCAATTTTGTACGAGCATTCTCTTTCTTTATGGATTAGACCCCTTTAGTGTCCTATATTTTACTAAAGAATTAGAGTATAGGTGCCTTCCATAAAGGGTTCAATATCTTTAACGTTACCTCTACCAATGACTAATGTGAGATTCGAAATCAGTTTTAGGATTTGTTGTGTAATGTTTTAAGACGAAGAGGGGTGTTTTTATAATCTTGATGAATTATCGTGTCCCTCCGGTCCCAATAATGTCGATTAATTTTTTTTTTTGTTATGATGAATTAGATTGTTTATCAAGGTGAAAATAAGTAGTCATTGAAGGGAGCTAATATGGATGGCCCAAGCTTTTGTGGACCCTAGCTTAGGCATTATAGAGATGAGAGATAAATAAGATTATAGTTGATTTTCATAACTCTGAAGCTTTGTTGACGCACTTTGTCTCCTACTTTCTGTATAAAACTTGGTAAACTGTGGGAGGTGACACTTTGACATATTGTAAGGTACTAGCGTACGACTGAAGGGAAAATATAGCAAAAATGAAAAATCACTTGGTGAAAATCTTTGGTTCTTTTGTTGTCTCCCTCATCGTAACACATTTGCAACTATAGAATGTGAAATGAAGTATTTTGAACAACTCTAATGGAAAAATATTTTAATTTGATGTAAGTAAAAGATCTTTATTTTTTTTGTCCATGGGGGCTAGAGGGTCTTGTTTTTAGGTAGGGCTATAGTTAATTATATTGATCTATGTGCTGCCTTTTTATGTTGGGTTTTATAGAGTTGAAAACTTGAAATCTTACTTGCATCATTGTGTGTTTGATTTAGAACCTGTTATTTTCTTGTATAACTCGTGAGGTAAAAGAAAAATACCAACTTTTATGTTGTATTTTCTTCGCGAAGTGTTTGATAACTATCTTGTTGTTTGTGGACTGTTATGCAGGACCCACTTGGTGGATACGGTGGTGGACCAGGACAGGTTAGTACATATAACTCAATTTGCATGTGCCTTGGAATTATTTTGTTTATTGTATGTATATCAATTTGCATGTATACAATATACCTCTTGATGTTTTTAATTGGAGATTGGTATTAAACATAAGGACCATAATACTCTTTATTAGTGAAGTTCTCTCACATTGATTCCTTTGGTTCATATAGCTACTCCATACTGTTGGGATTGAGGCTTTGACATTGTTGTTGTATTTGTATATATCTTATGATTACATTTAGCTCACAAGGACTTTTAACTTATTCATTGAGTTCAAGTTTATTACACAAGAAATACGTTTTTGAAAGGCTGACTTGATGACACTTGTCCACGAATGCATATTTAGTGAGAAGCATAATTTGTAAAGAAATTTCTATTATATTATTTGAGATTAATGATTGGAATTTAAAACTAAATAATTTATAAAATATAAACAAATTATAATAGCAATACTTAGTCTGTACAGCAAATAAAATGACTCAGATTGATTGATTGCTGGACAAGGCATAACTGATAAATAGTTTATAATAAGTTGAGTGGAAGGGGAAGGGATGTGTTTTTTTGTTCAACTTCAATCACTTTTTCTCTTTGATGTTTGGATCCCTGTGGGCCAGTTTTGTTTTCATGTTCTTACTGAGCTCTTGGCAATCTTTTTTCCTTTTATTATCCTTTTCTTATATGTATATCTGGTAGGTCTTAGGAATGTTATCATTTAATTCTTTGTTTTCCCAATCAAATGCCTAAAACTTATGGCTTTCCTCGCAGATGCCTCATTTGGCAACCACATATGCTGCTGTCAATTCACTTGTCACGTTGGGAGGACACAAAGCATTGTCATCTATACATAGGTTGTCAGCTTGCGGCATTTGAATAATTGATTGTTCAGTTATTTTACTTTCATGCATACACATCCACAAATGCCACTCATAGTACAAGGCTTCTAATTTGTGCTAAAATTAGTCTTTTGGAGACAAGTTCAAGCCTCACCTCAATCCTTATTCTTTTATAATGGTGAAGGGTTTTTCTTTCTATATATCTTTGTTGTACTTCCTTATATATTAAATCTATTTTAGTTACAACCATGACCAAATAAAATTAGATTAATGGAAGGAACAGAGTGAAGTATGATGTGCACAAAAGCCATACCTTGTATATGTATCACCAGTATCATTTTTAATGGAATTTCTTTTGACTGGGGTATATTGATGGCTTTTAAGACTGTATTTATTGTTTTGCAGAGGCAGACTGTATGCATTCTTGCAGCGAATGAAGGACCCTAGTGGGTCGTTCAGGTACAATAACTTTTATCTTCTTTCGACAGAAATTCTTTATCTTGTCTACAGAGTAATGGTCTTGCTGGGTTTACCTCGTGCCCTCCTTAATGTGGTTTCCTTTTGATCTGTAAATGCATTCATTGTGCTCTGGTTGAGACCAATAGTTACATCTTTCTGTTCACATATTGTTATGTTTTGAATAACAGACTTTCCTGGTGTTGTCTTTTAGCTAGAACTGTTTCGATCCTCAAACCCATAGAACATCCCATTTTTACTTAAGTGATATCTTTTCTGTCCCAATGCAATTTAAGTTATCAATTATTTTAGAACTATAAATGGACATCTTAATATTTCATGGATTGGACATAAGACAAGAACAATCTTGGAGTTGCAGATGGTGAAGCTAAATTGAAGGAAATCGTTTATGTTGGTTTGGTCTTGTGAAGAGGAGACCCGGAAAATGACTAGTTAGAAAAGTGGGACTGTGGGAGGTTGGAACTTAGAGCAGCTAAGAAGAGGAAGAGGGAAGCCAAAGATGACCTTGATAGTAGGAGTGCTGAATGTCACATATAGTCAGGATTTGCCAGAGGATATGGCAATAGCCAAGGTTGTGAGCTTAATGAACCGTAAAATCAGTTACGTAACCTGTGATTTAAAATCATGGAGTTATCGCCACTATAAGTTTTTTTATCATATTAGCCATTAATATCCTTTTAAAAAGTGCATTAGGTTCTAAAAGGTGTATTATAAGCTTTGATTTACATATTTTTTCTAGAAAAGATGAATTACTATGATAAATAGCAATTTTCAAGTTAACAATTGACAGTGCAATGTTCGCAAAACGAGTCGTAACAACGCGGTGTGCCGCGTCCGCGATATTGCGACAGTTATCCCAATCGCGATGACATCCACGATTTTTTTCTATAGATTACATGTACTTTCTTTCTTTTTTTTTTACAAAGAAAGAGTGTTACTTAAGGGCCTGCATAGTATTCCATTTTCCAAGGAACAATACTAGTATTTGATGTTACCGTTGAGTTTCTTTAAGGAAAAGGGAAAAGGGAACAAGATTCAGTCTGGTTTGGGCAAGTACTAAAAGGATAGCATAAGATTCGATACAAACTTTTTCTTTATTATGGCAGGAAAAGAGACATTGGTATGGGCGAGTCCTTGTTTTGAAACATTCTTTTCTTGTTTATTCCTAGTTTCATGTGGTGTGATTTTCTGTTATTTGTTTTTACAGGATGCATGAAAAAGGGGAAATTGATGTTAGGGCATGTTATACCGCAATTTCTGTAAGGCTTCTTTTGCCTTGTGCTTTTCTTTTTTGCCTTTGGTTGTATTTTTTCTGTGTGAAGTGATATACAAGTGTCCATATCATGCTATTTTACTGAGCAAACCCATGTTGTACGAGCACCAAATAAAACATCAAGATTTTTGTATATGGTTATTGAATAATGTCAACTTATGTTTGCCTAGGGTATGTTTTGAAACGACAAACTGGAGAGTGACCTAAGCCGAATGTGAATTTTCTCTGTATGAAAACTTTGATCCTGAGACCTGACCTGATCTATCCCAAGTCCCGACCCTAACCTATCACCAAATTTTACTGCTCTAAATGTATAAGTGTTTTAATCTTATCTTTCACTTTACTGAACTCCAGCAATACCAATTATCTCCTAATTCATCCTGACCCTGTTGTCTGAGACTTAAGTTTTTAACAAAGAAATCCTCGATTAGGCTGGAACAGTTGGCCCAATGATCCTTGAAGCTCTAAAGGAGATCCTAGTTGATATTTAAACCAACACAGTGATGGATAGCATTTGAACTGTAATGATATTCTTGGATTGTATTTTTGAAACTAGAGAGCATATCTGATATTTGGAATAATTTTCTCCTCTCTCCTACTTTCCCCTGCGTTTGTCACATTTTGCTCTTTTTTTTGTCCTTTTCTTCGTCTTTTGCAGAGATATTCCTGAACTTCAGCCGTATAAGTGTCAAGTTAGGATTTTCCTTAAATGTATATTCATCCACCCCCTTTGACCTAGCATGAATCCAGTTCTTATTGCTTTACGCTACTCTTTCTTGTTTTTCTTACTCTCAAGTTTTTCCTCCGTACACCACTGTAACTCTTTCGGTACATGCATGTGTGTGACCTTTATTGTTTTGTTTTTTTTCTTTTTACAATTCGATCTCATTTAGGCTGCGCTTTTGATGGCTTTTGTTTCTGATAGGTTATGTGCTCGGCCCAGCTTATCTTTACCTCATTTATCACTTCACTTTGTGTGTAGAACATAAAGGAGAGTATAGAGGTGCAGAATTTATAATTATCTTATGCTGTCAAAATTGGCAAGTTCATATTGATTGCGAGTGTGTGTGTGTGTGTCCATGTATAATGTAGATGTGTGCAATCTTCACCATATCCAAATTGTTATTGTGTTTGTCAACTCCATTCTTTCCCTTGCCAGGTCGCAAGTATTTTGAATATCTTGGATCATGAATTGATGGAAAATGTAGGGGATTTCATTCTAAGGTTGCTGCATCTTACTTTTGTTTTGGTTGTCTACTTGTTATTTTCTCTTAGTTTTCTCAGTCCTCTCGACATCATTGCTAGAGTTTTTAATGATAATTGAAAAACAAATGGCTTTTTCTTACATGTTCATCCACTAACATGTTTATGTGATGATGTTTCTTCAGCTGTCAGACATATGAAGGTGGCATTGCTGGTGAGCCCGGTTCTGAAGCGCATGGTGGGTATGTTGCTACCGTTGAGCTGGTATTGTAGTTTATTTTAAACCCACCATTTCAGACCATTTGTCTTGTTCTTTAACACACTTGATTTTTGTCTTCAATAGGTATACCTTTTGTGGATTGGCCACAATGATTCTTATTAATGAGGTTCATCGATTGGACTTGCCTGTGCTAATTGTAAGCCAATCTATTTCTTGTTGAGCCTTTATATTTTATGCTCAAGCTTTTATGCTGTAGATTTGGTGAACATGCAGAGAAAGATCCTGTTTCTTCATTGGAGTCTCATACTAACAGAAAATCTCCAACATTTTAAAAAAAATTTACTCTTTTGATTGAAAATGTTCATGTACATTATAAATTTGGGAGTGCAAAAAGATCTTTATGTTGGATAAACAACCTTAACTTTTTTTCCATCCTTTCTGTTCCTTAATTTATGAAAAAAGTAATTTGTGTAATATTTTGGATATGGATGTTTATCTAAACAGTGAATCAAGACAGTAGGTCAGGCTTCAGAAAGTAGAAGTCCCTATGACACTGAATTTTTTTTATTGATATACTGCTGCTAGTACTGTGACATTCTTATCATGTTAACGGTGTTGATATTATGTGTGTTGAATCAGAATTGGGTTGTATTTCGTCAAGGAGTTGAGGGTGGATTTCAGGGAAGGACAAACAAATTGGTAGACGGTTGTTATTCATTTTGGCAGGTGATTATTGAACATAAGTCTGTTGGTTTATATATCTTTATATTTTCATACAACAAAACTAACACGTGGGAACTGTTAAAGGGAGGTGTTTTTCCACTGATACAAAGGTTGCGGCTTATAATTGAGGAGCAGTTAGGAATGGAGGGTTCTACTGAAACAGACAGGAGTAGTTTTGAACAGAAAGGTAAGGAGATTTCTCAATTGTTTTCGTTTCTGTCTGTCATAGTGAGACTCTTTTTCGTCATGTGAAAATATTAATATTTCTTTTGCTGTTTTGTTTTCATATATTTATATTTTATATTGATTGTGTGACAGTCATGTGACCATTCACTCCTTAATTGTAAAGGGGAATCTTTTATGCTATGTTTAAAATTGGAAAGAAAATTGAAATTAGCTTGCAATGGTTTTTTAATTTATATGGAGTATATTTTTTGTTGTTTTTGCTTTTGTAAAATTTTATGGAGGCTTTCCTTGCTGCGGACATTTTTTATTTATGGAAACACATAAGACTAAACTGGTAATTGTGCTTCATTTTACAGGCCTACAGGGTGCTCTTAATATTGCAAACTTCTGTGACATTGGCCTTGATTTTGTTAAAAGTTCTGTCAATATTGGACCTCTCTTTCAAAACTTCGCTTTGCAGCAGTACATAATTCTTTGTTCTCAGGTAAATTCTTATACAATACTATCTAGGTCTGTTGTTCATGGATATGTTTTTTTTCTTTTTCATTTACAATTTTTGCAAACACTAATTTCAGCAATTTTTTATTTTCTTAGTTATTTATAACAAGGTTGTCCGTCTAGAACATACGTCTAGCTATTCAGTTACATTTATGCATTTGTTGCCTACTTGCTTTAACTATTTTTGAGTCTCTTATTTTCTATTTGATCCTTTTATAGTCTCCTTGCACAGTTGCAGTAAGTATTGGCATAATGCTTACATTTAGACCCTCAAAGTTTTTGATTAAAACCACCAAATCAATTAATGATCAAACTCACATTACTAACTCACAGTCAAGTTGGTTGAAGGTTGAAACATGACGCAAAGTCACTAAAATTGTTTCTTTAGAGATGAACTGATTGGCTCTTAAATAAAATTGGCTGCTTCTTAGCTTCAAAGCATCTACAAGATTAACGTTCAACCTACAACCTTCAACCTTCAAAATTGAATGAACTGATTGAATTGCTAATTATCATAATTAGATACAACAGTTTTAAAACTTAGTAAGTCCATTACACTTCTTTTAGTGCTGTTGATGCAACATAATATTTTGTTGAAGAAACTTTCGTCTGCGGATAAAATACGATGAAACTACTTCAGGTGTTGGAAATTTCTGCTTCTCGTATCGCTGTGAAGATCTTGTGTCGTTATTATTAGAGGTTTTAATTTCTGAACAATAAATGTGAATTGTGCAGGTCATGGAGGGAGGGTTCAGAGATAAACCTGGAAAGAGTAGAGATTTCTATCACACATGTTATTGTTTAAGTGGCCTTTCAGTGTGCCAGCATGCGAGTTTGAAAGATGCTGATTCTTCACCTGCAATGCAAGATGTGCTTGGTTCGTATTCAAATCTCTTGGAAGCAATACATCCTCTTTATAATGTCATCCTTGAGCGCTACTATGATGCGCGTGAATTCTTCTTGCACTCATAGCTGATGCTACTGCAAGTCATTAGTCACGAGTCACAACTCACTAAAAGTTGTAGATATCATTACATGAGCATTGAGCAGTGGCGCCTTTGTTTTGAAGTCCTTTGCTTTGTATGGATGAGGTTGTCTCCAAAGTGAGAGTAACCTATGTAATGATATAAAGTGATCATTTTATTGGTAGCAACTCTTTTATCCAATATATGACCCCAGATTTGAGATTTTCATTGTTGGAGACTGAAGCCCGTTAGCGGGCTGCTAATTTAGTATTAGATGTACTATCTAACCCATGAATATAACGCGTCTCTCAGTGAAACTAGAAAATTTGAAAAGGATAAGATTATAAAACAAAAAAAATAATGAAATAAGAGCCCAATCAAAGTTATCCCAAAAATTAGCGTCAAATTCCCAAAGCACAGGTCTGGAGCTATTCGCAGTTACTAAGTGCGAACAGACTAAAAACACAAACAGTCTGTTCGCTGTTAGTAACAGCGAACAGACTGTTTGTGCTTTTTAGTCTGTTCCCACTTAGTAAGTGGGAACAACTCTTGTCTTAAAATGACCTGTTCGCAGTTAGTAACTGCGAACAACCTTGACTTTTTTTTTGAAATCTCTCTTCTGTTCGCACTTATTAACTGCGAACATATCCGAACCTTTGCCCAGGCCTAGTAGACGCTTACTTTTTGGAATACTTTGATTTGGCTCTTGATTCATTATTTTTTTTGTTTTATAATCTTATCCTTTTCAAATTTTCGTGAAACTATCTCATACAATAATTTGTGTTACTTGATTGGTGGGCCTGGTGGCTAGCTTGTTTGTTGAAGTTTAATATTTACCAAGTATAACATGTCTATCACTAAACATGATATTTTGTACCATTTGGTCCTAATTTAGTATCTCCAATTGCAGTTGGTATCCATGAAACAATGTCTGAGATAGTGGTTTATAAAAAAATACAAGAATCATTCAAAAAAAATAGTCTTTTTTTCAATCACAGATCACAGTATGATGAATGATGATCCACGGAGGTTATACACTTATCCCACAAATAACACAAGTCTTTTGGTGCACTTTGTTTCAACTCGTGCACATTGTGAGAACTTTTCAAGAAAACATTCATCCTAAGGCTACTGAACACAAAGTATGCTTAATTGTAGAGTTATTAACATATAGACTCCCTTAAAAATGAGATGCATCTTGTTGGTACTGATAACTCAAAATATAGAGGTGGCCCTAGTTAATCCTATCGTGATCAACATGGTCATGACTTGTGACTAATATAACTATGAGTCTACGAGCAACGAAAATGTTGGGCCTTTTAAAGGCGTACAATGTGATGGATTTGCATCCGCGGCAAGTAAAGGGATTGGTCGTGACTCGTGACTAATGTATACTTGGGCATTCTAGAAATGGGAATGACTTGCAATCAATGACAAATATTTCAGACTGATAGCCGAGAGGTCCAATCAAAATTAAAAATGTTTGCGTAATTACTGCAAATTTGTTAGTCAATTGGCATCAAGATAAAGAGAATAAAAGAAACATCGGAGCTGATTTACCACCCTTCCTGATATTCAAATAACCTTGTTTAAGGTTTAACAAGTGGGCCATGATTACATTCTAAATAATTTAACTTTCAATACTCGCAAATAAACATACTATGTACTATGAATTGAAAAGGGACTATACTAGGATTATACATACGATACCATATAGAATTATAAACAAATAAACAACCAGCAAGACGGTGTTATGTGTAATTGGAATTGGCTGATTTATCATCTATATCGGCAACAATTGTGTGTTATGATCATTGCCCGCTTTTGCCACTGTCGTTTTGAGCTGGATTATGTGTTTCAATGGCGTCCCTTATCTTCTGAAACTGCAGAGTGAAGGCACAACGTTAATATCAAACTCGAGGGTACTGATAACTCAAATTGAAAACATTGAAACACATTTTATGCCTGAGGTTCACAATAAACATATTTTAACACTATTGACTCAATTTTTTCAGTCATAAATTTAACTACAGCTTTATACATAAGTATCTTTATAAAACATTACAAGCCATTAAACCAACAAAATGGAATTCTATCGATACGAGAAATGATAATTTAGTTTTTCGGAAAGTAGGAAACAAAATCTGATACAATGGTATAAGATAGGGCCATAATGTTGTCCAAGACTCCAAGTACATTAATTGGTATGGTGTGGGTGAAAATGGGGTAGTTTTGTAGAATAAAGATGGGTAACATCAAAAAAGTCCAAACTTTGTCGTCAGCAAACCGATACGCTACTGCCAGCATTTCAAATTGTGTTTCCATGCCATTTCAGACAGTTCGAAATGCGGTACGGGACAAAGTTTCGTGTGTGACGCTTCAATGCATTAAGCCTATTTTCTCAATTTTTGCTGCGTCATGTTCAAGCTTTATTACTAGAACTCTACAAGTAATATTCTAAATTGTGGGATAACAAGTGCAATGGCTCAAAACAACCGTTTTCCACCAAGGCAACTCCTTCATTTACCTATGTATCTATTCCCATTGTTCGAAAGAACATCAAAGACAACCTGCAGGTGTATTTGGTAGATCTGAAATGAACTATCAGGGTAACAACATCTGCAGCAAAATGCCTGAACACTTTTGCAAGAGTGCCAGCATTTTTGCGTTGATAAACACTGAGCTATGACTACTGTCTACAAGGATAGAGGTATATAATACAACAGGAGCAGGGAATACGTCTAAATGTCTTTCCAAAGTTTAGGTCCGATTCTATTGGACTGAAGAACTGGATTTTACTACATTGGATTGAGCTAACTGAGATGTATTGAATAAACTAATTAATGCTGAATTGAACTAAATTTAAGTGCTGACTTTGAGAACAAAAACCGAAGAAGAACAACAATAATAACAATGAGGACTGAATTGAAGTACTTATTAGAGTCGAGTGGAGAGGACTGAGTTGAAGTACTTATTAGAGTCGAGTGGAGGTGAACTCCGGAATCTAGAGTGGGATGAGCTCAACATGCACTTAAGAGAAGAACCAAGGCAGCTCAGTAAACAGATGACCAATCCTGAACTGCAGTAACACAAATTGCTAACTAATTGCTATTACCTTGGTCTATTCCAATTACCTTTATTTGATATTAAGGGAAGAGGACAAGAAAAGGAAACAATTTCCACACACGACTTTATCAAGAAAATTCGCAGCTAAAATTATACACATGAACAATCTTGTGATGCAGAGATAGGAAAGGGGGGGGGGGGGGCACATATACACCTTAATGGCTTACATAACCTCAAGGCATTACCACATTTGAAAAGAAAAATACAAATTCCATGAATGCCTTAAACAGATGAAACCTGATGGCTGCTATGTTTATACAAGGGGAAGAGGAGATCAAATGCGCACCTTTGCTAGTGAACAAGAAAATTCCTCCAACTTTCCATCAGCTCCACGATAGAAATGAAAGCAAGGAAGTACCTTCACATTCATACTTTTGCACATTGCTTTATTCTCATCGAAATTGACCTTTAAAAACATTATCTCAGGATGTTCTTCGGCCATTCTGCACAACTGGAAAGACAACTAAGGTTTAGTACCCCAAAAAATTACAAGCAAAAAGATTGAATTACATATAAAAGTAGGTAGGGCGACGTAAATTCGAGCAAGAAAGGATAAATAATTACCACCTACCAACGAACCATGGTGGATACGAATTTTTACATCCATAATTAATGTACACTATCCACAGAAACATACCCATGAGCACCTTACGCTCCCAAGTGGAGGAAATGGGGCGTGACATCATTCATCATAACCACCTCTGCCTAAAGAATAAAATAGAATGGGTTGGGTAATATGATTACTTAGCTTGTTTCGTAAAAGAAAAAACAATAACTTTGCTTCTGATAACAGAACCAAACCAGAAAATTTCAGAGGAAAAAGAGCACTAAATTCATTTTTAAGGATAAAAGAAAGACCATATATAGTATGATGAGTAACTTTCTAGTCATCTCAGCACAAAAGAAAAGATCACACTGCTCTTTACGAGTCATGAAAGAAGCATAGTTTCTACATGGAAACTGTCCATTGTTTTGTACAAATTCCCAATCGATTCCTTCACATTCTTATTGTGCAGATGCCTAATAAGTTCAATCCAGCTCATCGACAATATTTCACAACGGCGGGAAATTATGTGTTGTATGGAAATAAATGGGTGCTTTAGAAAATGGATGGTGATTAGATTATTTAGAACTATTAAAAATTTTGTAATAGAAGCATCAGAAAAAAGAAAAAAAAAAGAAAGTAACTAATTATTTAGTTCGACCCCATTGACAAATCCCTTTCTTTTATCATCTGGAAGATGCTGTAGATTGGTCTTATAGGCAAGCAAAATGTTCTCAATCGAAACAGTTATGCTACTTATCATTCTTGAGTTACCCAATTACCATCAAATAGACAAACACCTATGTTTGATCACTTGATGTACAGCACTTCACCATAGATATCAAATTCAACGATCAGTACTTCGTTTCGGACCCAAAAAATGCAAAGTTAACCATACAAAAGTGAGTCTGACACCTAGAAATGTGCCCATGTCCAATTATATGACATGACTGAGTAACAGAGGTGCACCCCATGTCATTTGAATTCCACTTAGCATACTTTTTAAATACCAATGGATGGCATGCACTAATATAAAGAAGAAACAAACAATATAGCAAGTGACTCCTTAAGTGCATGTTTGACTTGACAAAACAAAAATTATGTAGTATTCTCTTCATTCCAAAGTCCTTGCCACATTTCCCAATAAACATGCTCCATCCTTTCATGGCAACTGCTCAATTTGTTCTCTGCTTTTGCGGAAAAGTTAAGATCTTAACTAGACATTGCAAAACAGTAGGTCACAAGTTGTCTTCACACCTAACAGAAAATGTCTACATCTCAAATCTCAATGTATTCATAAAAAGTGATCAATGAAGCAGCTTACCCTAGGAAATAAAGCACGGCACGAGGCACACCAAGTTCCATAGAATTCAACAACTACTAATCTATCTCCAGCGTCTTTTAACGCACTCAGAAACTCCTCAGTAGAATGAATATCAATCATATTGGGTCCGGCATTTTTTTCCCACCATTTTGGTTGATCAGTCGCTTCTGCAACAACAGCATGCACCTGCAGTGCAGTGTCAATACACACGAAAAGCTGTAAGTTTAATATGCCTTGAACTCTGAATGAATTTGATTACCACAACGATTACTACTATAGCCATGTGACAAAATAGGAGTAAATGTCTAACTAGGGATGGTTCTAGGCATGTGATAAGTGTGCAGTGCGCAGGCCCCTAGAATCAAGAGGCATAGGTGATACTCCCTTTGTCCCTTTGAAATTGTCGCACTTTCCATTTTAATCTTTTTTACTTTGCCACAATTTCCTAGTATGAAAATGTCCCCACTCCCGACTACTTTATTTAATTTTCATTCACATATTTTCTTTCTCTTTTGATCTCATCCACACAACATGAATAAGCTCACTTAGTCTCAATCTTTGTTCTTAAGTGTGTTGTATCAATATCAAAGAGATGGACTGCCTGTTTGGTTATTGATATAAAATGATAAAAACGGTAATGGAAAGTTGTTGTAAGTTTAGTAAGGAAATCTTTTGACAAATTATAATCATGCTTGTTCTAATTCAATGAGTTCAATCATCTCAATTTTTTCACAAAATTCATTATGTTGTATTTAGTATCTACCTCTTAGAGAAGTGGTATCAAGTCGTAATGAAAATTTGTGACAATTTTTTTAATGATCGAATTTTCATCACCGAAGAAACTATTTTAAGTTACAATATAAATCTTTCTCATTATTACCATTTAGTACAACCAAATGGGCCGTAAGATAAGTTTAATTTTTTGTTTCCAAAAATTCATATAAAAATAAATGTTTCTAGCCTAATTTTTGTTTTTAAATAATGAACATTAATAACTAGTGTGTAAATAAAAGCACGCCACCTCAAGACTAAGCAATGAGGTATATTAGATATTAGTAACAATGGCACGAATAGTAGGAATTTTGTGACAACATTTCTTGTATGTAGGGGTGAAGCTACGAGGGAGGCTGGGGGAGTCGCCTCCCTAGCCAAAAACATGATTCTTTGTATTTATACCTTTGACCAAATTTATACTTGCTTTGTTTTTTAAAACAAACTTTCAAATTATATTATAATGCTATTAATCTTTCACTTCCATAAGTTAATATTCATCTTTTTTTATTTATTTATATTTACATGTACTATCTTGTTTTTTGGACTAGGCAAATATATGAGTCAAAAACACTTAATTTCTTTTTCAAAAGGGATAATGATAGGAAAACTTCAACTTTATGTGTTGAAAATGATTTTTTTTATTATCATTTAAGTTCATTTCAGTTTACGTGATTTTAAATCGTCTATAGTTTAACTAGATTCTATGTAAATAATTTGCTAGTATATGGCCTATTTTGGCCCCCTAGTTAAAATTCCTAGGTTCGCTATCTCACCCTGGCTTATACAATCAGAGTTATAAATTGGTCACTTTAAGATACAATTGATCATCTTGATTGTAATGTCATCACTAAAGTTATAAGTGATCATTTTAAAACTCAAAAGTGATGGATCACTTTAGTGATCACTAAGGTTATAAGATCACTTTATGATTATAAAGTGATCACTTTAAAGGTGCAAGTAATCAATTTAAGATTATAATTGGTCACAATCATAAGTCATCACTCTCACTTTAAAAATGTTAGTTTTCATTGGGTCACCCAATACACACCGTCTTATTTTTGAGAATTTGCAATTTTGTAATACTACAATATAAATTCATTAAAAACATAATAGTGAACAAAAATTGGAGGAAAAAATAAAATTCAAACAGGATTACAGTGTTGTTTATCCACAAATGCAGCAACTCAACAAATATTCAATAACACTCATTAACATAAGTATAATACTACAATTGTTTCAACAAACTAAATACAAGTATGATAGAATTACCTTGAAGGAAGAAACACGGATTCTGGGCTTGAAAGAGGGGCGAGAAACAGAAACAAAAGTGTTATTTAGGGTTTTAGAACGCAATTGAAAAGAATTAGAATTAGGTAAGATAATTGGGTACAAAGAATTGAGGGAAAAGGAAGAGTATGGAAGAGAATTGGAAGAAGATAAGATAGAATCTGCCATGGAAGAGATAATTTGATGATTGAATGATTAATAGCGGGTGGATAATTGTCGATCAAGCAACGGATTAGCAGTCGTATGGCATGGCAGAAGAACTCTGATTTTTGGTTTCCCCTCCGAAAAATAAAACCCTCGCGAATTCAACTAGTGGCCGGCGCTAATTCTAAAATATCAATGCTCCTTAAATCTTCAATTGGAATTTGGATTTATTTTTTTGTTGGAGAATCTAAGGGGTCTTCATTAGCGGGTACCCGATTAATCGGATATCTTTTTTAATAGCCCGTGTCCCGGTCCCGTTTTATTCGGGTACCTGGATTTCAGGTACCTTGATTAGTAGGGTGGGGACACCGAATACTCGATTTTGTTGGGAAAAATTTAATTAGCAAAGATTCTAGATTATAATTATAAAATTAGGGTAATTATGACATATCCTCATATGCTCAGTTTTGTTCTATTGAAAACCTAAAAAGGTATTTATTTCTTTGTTAACCGGGTTAGGTACCCGACTTATAACTTACAGCTTTTTTTAGAAATTGACCCGTCATTTCCGTTGCGGGTCATCGTGTCGGGTTTTTTTGAACAACCCTAATACAAACTACTAATGAAGAAACAAGACGGACATGCGTTAGACTCTTAACGAATTTTTTTTCTCATTTTTATATTGACGTGACAGGTGGATTTGTAGTGAAAATTACTTCCTAAGTAATATAGTACAATTTTAATGTGCATAAGAACATTTGATAAGCAGTATTATTTTCGAAATATTTTTCATGATCTATCTATAAAAGCTACTAATGAAGAAACAAGACTGACACATGTTAAACTTTCAGCGAATTTTTTTTGCTCATTTTTGTATTAATGTGGCAAGTTAAGCATAAGATTTAGTAAGCAATATTATTTCCGAAATATTTATCTTGGTAAATCAAAATAACTTCTTGAGATAGCAAAATGAAACATGAACAATGAACGATGAACAATGAACATTCAACAAGGATCAATGATCAATGAACAATGAACGATGAACAATGAACAAAGATCAATGAACAATGAACAATGAACGATAAACGATGAACGATGAACAATGAACAATGAACAATTTGACCAATGAACAATGAACTACATATTGAAGTTGACATTTTAGAATAGTTAGTGTTTAAAATGTTATAGTTGGTATTTTAATGCACCGAACATTTTACCTAGATTACGTTGGTGTGCGTGCATTATAAAGTTGGCATTTTAGCTATATTAAGTTGACATTTTTTAACTATATATAAAATTGTTACTCACTTATATTCAACCCATTATTCTTATTTAATTTTTCACATTTGTCGATACTCTAACGTTTTTTGGACATTAATGTTACGACACCTTAAATTTCAAAAGTACAATGTTATTTTGTGGAAATTTTTTAAAGATTTGCTACCACTGACCTTTCGCAAAAGTTCGTTAGGTTCCACGTGGTAACCCTGAGATTTTGGGTTTTCCATGTCCAAAACTTTTTATCAAAAAATCAATGCGGTAACCTTGAGGTTTACCAAATTGTTCCACCGTGACCTTTTTGCACATAAAACGTTAGCAAACGTTAATTTCAAAACTCTAAGGCTGTTGTACGTCTATTTATGCGATGCACCATTTTCTAATGTCATTAATTCCAACATTTTTCCCCAATACATAAACACTAACTCTACCATCTTTCATCCAAATTATATTTTTCCCCCAAACTGGTGGCATTTGAAATGGTGACTCGCATAAATATGTTGAAATTAACGTTTGCTAACGTTTTATGAGTAAAAAGGTCACGGTGGAACAATTTGGTAAACCTCAGGGTTACTGCATGTATTTTTAAAATTTTTAATTACCATGTAAAAAATTCAAAACCTCAAGATTACCGGGTGAAATTTTCGAATAATTTATCTAAGTGTATTTTTTGACACCTCTTCTCATTCTCCTTCTGATAGTAGGGCTAAGCCCAATGTCCCACTTTCTTCTATTGGACAACAAAAACATAGAGTGAGACATTGGGCTTATGAGTATTTTTTTGACACCTCTTCTTATTCTCCTTTAGGTCTACGACTCAACACCATCAAAGGGAGCTTTCTTGAACATCAACAGCTAGTCTTTCGAGAGACCGTCTTTTTAAAAGATGTCTCTCAGCCCAGTCCATTAAAGCTTAATTAAAATAAAAAAATAATAATCAGCTGACTAAATTAGGAATGGTCTCTCAATGAGACTGTCTCACACAAGAATTTGTAGAACATGAAAGCCACATTTCACATGACTTGTTGTACTGGTAATCTTTCTTTTTACAGATACTCTTGTGAAAGACTATCTCTTAAAGTGATGACCTCAAAACAAAAAACCAATATTTTATTTTCTCTTTAAGCTGTATTAATTGGATTATTTAGCCCATATATCCAACCTGCCTCTCGGAAAGTCAGAGACCCTCTCACAACAATTTGTGTTTTTCTTAGGAGTCATTTAGTTGTCATCAAAATTAAATTTTCATAGTTTATTTATTTATTTATTTGCATTCTCCTCTCTAAGGACTTGACCAGGGATAGGGCCAGTTGGTGGCGCCTTATCCACGTCTTAGATTACTAGACATGTCCCTCTAAACCACCGTTTGTTATTATTCTTTGCCTCTACTTATCGCTCTTTACCCCCTCTCTATCCACTATCGTATTCGTAATTTTTTGTACGTATTTTATTTGTTGTGTATATTTGGTTAGTTAAATATTATTCATGGTTAACGTGGGTGTAAGTTGCAGATTTTCGAATAGTTGTAGGTTCCTTTCTTTGAAGACCCTTCTTGAGCTGAGGGACTCTTTGATCGCGCTCTCCTATATGGGTATGAGCTACCATCTCTCTTTCCCTCCCCAGACCCTAACCATAATTGTTTATGAGTAGGATACACCAGATATGATGATGATGATAGTTTTTTATTCTCTTGCTAATTAACTAAAAATTCAATAATGCTATGTTTGGGAATGATGATTTCATTTGGAAATCTATCATTGGGTCAAATTAAGTGTTTGGCAAATAAAAAAAACTTCAAATTTGGATTTAAGTGAATTCCACCTTTGTTTCCAAAGTAGTTAAAATGGAGAATTTGAGAATGACTTGTCAAACCTTGTCATTCTCAAATTCTCCATTTATGATTTCATAATTAAAATGAAATATATGTTCCCAAACGCAACCTAATATTATTTAGTTGACTATAGAAATTAAAAATAAACATGAAATTTAGAATGCCAAAAAGTTGCATGACTATTAATTTCTAGCACCTCATCAAAATTGCCACTTCCCACAATTTTTTTAACACAAATTCTTGTGAGAGACGGTCTCTTTGTGAGACCATCTCTAATTGGATTAGCCCCAAGGGCGAAGCCACATGGGGGCCGGCGGAGGCCCGACTCCCCTTGTCGAAAATGAGAGTCTTTGTAATTTTGGTTTTGGCCCCCTTTACTAATATGATATATATAGTTTAAAGAGAGTAAAATATAGCAAAAATTACTATAACTTAATGGTTGGAGTAATACATTTATAATCTAAGGTTAAGGGATCAAATCTCATTAAAACAATTATTTTTTTTATAGACTAATAGATTTATACTATAATGTCATTACTATTTATTTTTTATAATTTAACATTCATCCTTTTTAGTGTGTGTTTATATTTTTCTATCTCAATTTTAATTGTGTTTTTTTGGAGAATTATTAGACAAATATATAGAGTCAAAAACACTTAGTTTTTTCAAAAATAATAATTATAGGGAAGATTCAACTCTATTTATTATTAAATATAATTTTTGCAATGATTCAAGTTTATTTATTTATTTTTTTTTTGAAATGATTCAAGTTTATTTAAGTCTATATGATTTAATATTTTTATAGCTTAACTAGTGTCTAATGATATTCGTTCGGGTCATCGTTGAATTCGAATTAGGTGTTTCGGGTGGGCTTGAAATCGGATTTCGTGTCCATATTGTTTTACATAATTGTAAATTTTTAAAGTCGAATCAAATTGAATTCGGTTACAAGGTCGTGTAAATTTCGAGCCATAGTGTCTGTTTCTAACACCTCTAGTTTTTATATAGTAAAAAATTTTTTTAGTATATCGACAATTTGGCCCCCCCTAATTCAAAATCCTGACTTCGCCCCTGGACTTGGCCCATTAGGAAAAATGTAGAGTAAATGTAGGCAATAAGCTTTATTAGATTGGGTCAAAGAGACATCTCTCAGAAAGACATATCTCAGGAGATTGGCCGTTTAAAAAAGTTTTATCAACCGAACACGAATTCATAAAGCTGTTATGGTTCGTGGACTTAAAAATAACCATCCCTAACCCTTCTTTATTAGTTAAAAATATTTTTCATGCTCCAAAATTAATTAACAATCTAATTATAAGCGTAAATCTACCACTAATAATATTCGGATAAAAAGAATTAGGAAAAATTACCATGAATAATACAACTTTTTGTTAATTTTCCTACAATAATATCAACTATTGATTAACCATGAATAATACCAACTTATTTTTTTTATTGAGTTCTTTTTGGTGTTCTTGCTTTCCTGCTTGCTCTCGTTTCTTTTATTTTTATTATTATTAGTTTTTTTTTTGTTTGTTTTAGTCTTAAAATTGTTTTTAACTTTTTATTTGATCCATATGCGTGGTTCTTACTGTTCACGTGGCAGGAACATATTTTATTTTTTTCTCGAGCCGGGGGACTCCTTTTTGGTCGCGCTCTCATTTATGGGTATGAGTTGTTGTCGTCCTTTCCTCCCCAGATCATGCCCATAATTTTCTATGCGCGGGATAAATTGGGTAGGATGATGATGATGAATACCAACTTAGGGTTTTTTTTCCTAGAATAATACCAACTTTAGTTTATTAACTAATTTACCAAATTTTTTTGTCATATAATCTCCTATAATCTGATTTTTAACATATTAGGTATATTATAAGAAAACACCCCTCAAAATTATTCTTATTTATAGTTAATCAAAAGTTAATATTATTATAGGGAAATAAATAAAAAAATTGTATTATACCTGGTAAATTTTCCAAAGAACTATTATGACATTTAAGAATGGAGATGACCTATGTCTTATTAACACCAAAATAATAGGAGTACATACCTTATTCTATTTTATTTGTTGCATGTATCCTTCTCTTAAACATGATCGATTTGGACATCACTGACTATTATATTAGATTCTCTTAGTCATTATCATTATATACCCAATATATCCTGTCCAAAGAAAACTATGATGAGGTTTTGGGGGGGAAGGACGGTGGCAACTTATAACCATAAAAGAGAGCACGAGCAAAGAGTCCCCCAACTCGAGAAAGAATAAGATAAGATTCTAATTCTGCAACTGATGGGACCGAGTGCGGCCGCAGCAAACTCCACAAGTCTGTTGTCTACAACTTATCACATACAAGCGTTATCCTTATACACAGTGGCGAATCCAGGAAAAAATCAAATGATGTCAATGAATTCAAGTTAAAAAAAACTTCGCATTATAAAGGGTTCGAACACTGGTCAACTGAGTGAAAGATAAGCTATATGACCAACTCTGCCAAGCCCAAATACTGTTAAGTGACAGCATTGCTATGGTCTAAATCCGCTCCTGAACTTGTCCATAAGATAAATATAACTAGAATGCACATGAATATAATAAAATAAAATAAAAAAAGAAAAATAATAATAATAATAATAATAATAAAAACAACGAATAAAAGCCAGAAAAAGCCAGAGAATAAGAACACCGATAAATAAGAGAATATGATAAGATTCTCTCGGGTAACAAAATCAAATTTCTTGGATAAAACAAAAGAACCTATAATTTGCTCATCTTATCCACATGAAAAACATATTGAATTTCCATTTTCCCAATACTACATACATGCTATTGATACAGATCTTCATTCGGGTCATCTGGTTAATTTCGAATTAAGTATTTCGGGTCGGTTCAATATCGGGTTTTGCGTTCACATTGATTTTTACATAATTGTAAATTCATTATTAAGTCGGGTCAAATGGGTTCGGTTATAAGGTCGGGTGAATATCAAATCATCGAATCTATTTTGGACACCTCTAGCCATTGATATCATTCATAGTTATATTTGAACTTCTTCCGTATTTTGAGTACTAATGGTCATCGTTAATTGTTATTATTTGTTATTCTTGGATGAGTTCTCTAATTTTCTATGGATATTTTCTATATCTCACAAATATGGATGGTCATGGCCTCATGGGTCTGGCAATCTGTTGGACACACTCTTTTTTAAGGATTTGGATCTTAGTTTTTGAGACCCGTCGAATCCTGATCGAATCTGAATCTATAAGCGACTAAGATTGGTAATTTGATTTTTTTTAATTTTTTTAGTTTTGTACTATATGGTTTAAAAAACTTTCACATATCAATATAATGCAAATTCAAAGTTACCACAATAAATACTAATCTTGAGTGTAAGATGAGCAACCTTTATATTCCCAATTTCCCACTACAAGCCTGCAATTTCATTTGCATTTCCTCCATTTAAATATTTTCTTTTTCCACGTTGATCGTGATCCTCCTACTCAGTGTATCTCACTCATAGACAACTATGAACATGGTCTGAGGAGGGAAGAACGGCGACAACTCATACCCATAAAGGAGAGCGCGGCCAAACGGAGTCCTCCGACTCGAGAAAGATGAAGAGACGATCCTACCACGTGAGAGCTAAATAAAACGCATATAAATAAATAAATAAATAAATAAGTACTTTTACAAACAATTATATATTTTAATTTTTTTTGGAAATAATTATATATTTTAATTAAAAAGCAAAAAATCAAATAAAAAGTAAAAAGCTAAAGTAATGCATTGTCTCAATCCTCTTGTTCCTTGCTTTGCTTCTTGTTCTTTCACTTTACACGTTTAGCACATCAAGGACTCCAAAACAAAGTTAAATGCATAAACCTCTTGCTTTTTAAGATTCTCCCTTATTTATGTTTTCTATTTACAAAAAGTGTGTCCACTAGGATATTCAACACTATTCTCTTGGGTTTTTTTATTTATTATGAAAGTAAGGCCGAAAAATCCCCTACATGTCAAATCTAATTACAACGGTGAAAGAAAAAGCAGTCCACCAACCCATAGTTCTCGAACCATTTTTCAATTTCCTTTGTTGCCTAAGCTCCTATCTTTTATATGCAAGTTGTTTGCTTACGATCCTGTCGTAACACAAGTCGAGCACTCTTGACAACGATCTCAATGATCGAAAATCCCCTATAAATTTTGTTTGATGAGATTTGAATCTTATTACAAAGGTGAAAGGAAAAAACATTCAACCAATTCATAATTTTCGATGTATTTTTTCTTATTCCTATGTTGCCTAAGCTCCTATCTTTTACCTATCACACTACGCAACTCTTGACAATGATATCAACGATTGATATAAAATTCCATACAGATCATGTTTGATGAGAAAATCTTATTACAAGGGTGAAAGGAAAACAATCAACCAACCCTTAATTCTCAACCTATTTTCTTATTCCTTTGTTGCCGAAGCTCTTATCTTTTACCTACGAGTCAAACACTTTTGACAATAATATTATCACTGACTGGTGTAAAATTTTATATGGATATGAATATATCACTAAAAAAGTAACCAATATGATAAAGGTAACCCATGAATTAGGCAAGGGATATACATGGTGATGCAAAATCTAGTCAAAAAGCAAAAAGATTAAACAAAATTTGATGTGGGGTCAATGTGGTGGGAAGAAAAGAGGAGAGGAATCTCTTTGTAATTTGCCATCCAAAATTCTCAATTTATCCATCTTGGCTTCACACCAATGTAATTGTTCTTGTGTTATATTTGCCATTCTTAAAACTCTTGACACCACTTTTAAGTCTATTAATCCCATTAATATCTCCATTTCTTCTTCCTTTGTTAGCTTCTTTTTCCTCAAGCATATTCTACTCCTTTGTAGCTCTTTTAGCTTCAACTTCTTCTGCACAAACAATCAAATCATCATCATACCCAGTATATTCCGCTCATATAAACTATGTTTAGGGTCTGGGGAGGGAATAACGACGACAACTCATAACTATAAGAAGATGAATCAAATAATATTTGATTTTTAATTAATCAGAAAAGTAATTAGAATTGAATGATTTTACACTCACAAATTAATTACATAAAAACAAGTCAAATTTGTTAGTAAGTTAAATTTTTAGTTTATAAAAATTTTTTAAATAATTTGCATGAAGATTCAAATTAACCACACCTTAGTATCATTTTTAATTACTACATTAAGCACTAAATGTTACTTCTATGTTATGATAATTTAGCTTTATTTCCTTTTGGAGGGAGATTAAGAAATTGAATTTAGTGAATTAAAATATAATAATTATTTAAAAATAACAAAAATTGAATATAGAAAATAAAAGTAGCAGAGCTACCTCCAAAAATAAAAATGAGGAAAAATTATTAGGAATTCTAAAATGAAAAATAGGGAAATTAATGAAAAATAATTGAAACTAGTGAGTTAAAATGTTATTTTTGGCAAAAAAAATGTTACTTTTTAACTATAAAAAATCTAAAAAAAAAACCAACAGTAATATTTTTTGCCAAATAGTAGCAGGTGCACACAGTTCACACGTAAATATTGTTTGCACCTAAACTTCTCCACATCATCATCATACCCAATATGTCCCGCCCATAGAAACTATAGCCAGGGTCTGGAGAGGGAAGAACAACGACAACTTATATCCATAAAGGAGAGCACGGCCAAAGAGTCCCCAGCTCGAGGAAGAAAAAAAAAAAAGTTGAAATTACCTTTTTATTGTGTTTCTTATAGACTTTGAGAAGTGTAGGATCAATAGACCCTTTTGGATGGTGCTTAAAAAGAGATGATATAACTTGGCAATGAGTCTCCCTATCTGCTTTTAGAAAATTCATAAATGTTTGAATTGAGTCTTCTAGTATTTTCATGAACATTGTTGATGCTATTCTTCCACTTGTTACTTCCTTTTCTTCACCTTCATAATCTATACAATCAAATAATTTAGCAACTTTTTGTTTTTTGTTTATTAAAAAATAATGTAATAAGAACTTAAATTATGTGAATAGTAATTAAAATTTAACCTAATTTAGTTAGGAAAATATATTTTTTCTTTCTCAAAATATTATAATCCTATTGTTACTTAGACTCGAGTACTGATGTCGGATACTGGTATGTGTCAAAGTGTTGGATACGTCAAAATATTCAATTTTATGCCTAAAATGAAGTGTCTATGTGTCTTACCAATGTTCGAGCATCAAGGATCGAACACGAGTATGTGAAGCAAAATGAAGAGTTTAAGTAACATAGATTTTATCATTAACAAGGGTAGGGTTGCGTACACCTGACCTTACCAATTGTCATCGTAGCTAGGTGACAACCCCTTAATGATATCGGGATAATGAAATATCGTTTATAAAGTTAACATAATAAGGAAGTGTTCCTCTTACCAAGTGTCGGATGTAACATTCGAGAAATTAAGTCGGATTGTTACATCGAATACGTCAAATCAATGCCCGAGCATCAAGGATCGGACACGGGTACGTGAAACAAAATGAAGATTTTGAGTAACTTAGCCACTTAGGTTTTATCATTAACAAGGGTAGGGTTGCGTACATCTAACCCTACCAAATCTCATCGTAGCTAGGTGAGTAGATGACAGCCACTTAATAATATCGGGATAATGAAATATCGTTTATATAGTTAACATACTAAGGAATAAAGTGTTCCTCTTACCAAGATATTCAGGCACTTGGAGCAACTTAGGAGCAACACACCTTATTCTTGTAAAAATTTGAGGTCTCTTTCCATACTCATAAGGCTCACATTCAATATACCTTTGAAGAAGTACTTGAAATTGTTGGAATTTTTGTGCTACATGAGCAAGACAACCATGGTTTAAATCTTGTGTTCTTGACATTTGTTTCCTCTTAAAGTTCTCATAGTTCCAATTTAAGGTCTCCCATGCTAAACATACTTGAGCTACATATGCAACTTCTAGTTCATTGTATGGATTCTTTTTGTAGATATCATCATTTGAACTTCTCTTCTTTTTGTTTCCCATTTTGTGGAAAATTCTTTGGGACATTGATCTTGGCTCCACTTGAATTGACTTCAATGATTCTAACATAATTTTGCAAATAAAGTTAATTAGGAGAAAATTTAAAATAAAGATATCTATTGGTGCTTAAGTTTTAGGTTTAGTTGGTTTTTTGATATGGTATTAGAAGCCAGCGTAACAATAGGTCATGAGTTTGAATCTCAAGTCTCAACCACCCTTGATTTAAAGCGAATGGCTCTCGTGTGAAGGAGCTGTTAGAGGTATAACATATACTAGGGCCTCAACTATCATTTTAACCTTTTGGTTGAGTTGATTACTTGACATGGTATCAGAAGTCAGCGTGACAAAAAATCACGGGTTCGTATCTCAACCACCCCTCATTTAAAGTGAAGAATATGTGTTGCATTCACACAACTAGTCTAAAGGCCTCTTGTGTGAAGGAGCGTGTAAGAGGTTGCAATCATCAGCTTAAGCTTTTGGTTGAGTTGGTTCCTTGACATAATATCAGAAGCCTGTATGACAATATTGTGTTGCATCCACACTTTTAATTGGAAGAGCTCTTGTGTAAGGTGGTGTGTTAGAGATACATATAACATATATTAATGCCTTAACTATCAGCTTAAGTTTTTAGTTGATTTGATTTCTTGACAAAAATATTGATTGTCATTTAAACCGAATACATCATCAACGGAAAAAAATATGTTTACTCGAGTCATCTTATCGTTTTCGAGGTAGGTCAAAACTGAGTTTTGTATCCACATTGGTTTCAACTCAAACTCATACAATATCGAAAAAATATCAAATCGGGTCCGTTTTGAATACCTGTTTCATGGAGCTTTTGGGCACTAATTCTATCAAGAAACATGATTTCTTCATCATACTTTTGGTAGACAGCATAGGACTCCCATTTGGGACAACTTCTTCTAGATGAGGAAGAAAAAGGATCATCTGTGCCTGAATCTCTTATTGAACTCCTCCAATCTGATGAACTTTTTGAAGTTGATCCAATTGTGTATGTATCTTCAAATATTACCTCTTTCTCTTTTTGGAGTTCTTCCATTTTCTTTGCTTCCCATTTTGGTGGGTCATAAATCAAAAAATTTTCATCCCTTTTGAAATTTGTGTCTTCTTTAACTACTTCATTCTTCTTTTCTTGATGAGTTTCTCCTGCAAAATGGTCTAAGATTAAACCAACGAACGGACCGTTTGGTAGGTAGTAATATACGGTGGTAATGAGAATGAAAATGTAGTGTAGTTTTGGTTTAAAAATCTCTTGTTTAACTTGATGGTCTTGCTTGTCCAACTCCAATCATCTCATTTTCTTCATAAAATTCATTCCAATGCGTTACCAATGGGAGATGTGGTATTAGGTGGTAATAAAAATTTGTAAACAAAAAATGTTTTTATGATCAAAGTTTCATTACCATGGAGATGATATGGAACATTTGATGAAATATTTACACTATAAATCATTTCCATTGCCACCATTTAGTACTACTAGCCAAACAAGTCGTAAGTACATGTTAAGGCATGTTTAGTTCAATTGATTTTTACTGTATCAGATTTTTACGGCTTGAACCTGATTTTAAATGATTAAAACTGATTTTAACTGATTGGTACTGATTTTTATTGATTGTAACTAATTTTTTCCTGATTGTTATAATTATAAGTTATAACTGAATTTAACTTATTAAAATTGAATTTTGACATTGTTCGTCAATCACTTTTAACTTGTATTTTATTCTTAACCTATAAGTTATAACATAATCAAGTGAGATGTTGTTTAATTCTTTTCAATGTAAAGAGCATTAATATCAATTTTTTACATTTTTTAACTATGCACAATTCTTTTCAAGGGTGCTCAGGGGCCACGAAAAAGGTAGATAAATTTTGCCTGCTTATGTATCAAACTTGAGACCTTATGTGATTAAATTGCGCATTTAATCACCAAGTCAAAGTATTATTAATGAAAATTGCTACCATATTTGCTAATTATCAAACAAAAAACGGATAATATCAAGCTCTATTATTGGCGTGCAACATTTTTGTAATTATATATATATATATATATATATATATATATATATATATATATATATATATATATATATATTTTACAATTAGGGCCCACAATTTATTTTTCACCCTGAGCCCCTAAAATCTCAGGGTCGGCCCTATGAATAGCAGTTAGTCAAAATTAAGAGCGATTGATAAATAGTGTAAAAAAAGATAGATCATTACCATGATAATTAGTTGGACATTCTTGAGGCATGCTTTCCTCTTGTTTGGAGTGACCAAAGTGGACATTATTAGTGTTCTTATTGTCTTTAATGGTGTCAACTTCTGTGAGTTGATCAGAATCTGAACTAAAATCCAATCTTGATGTATAATCTTCTATGATGAACTCATCATGATGTTGTTCAATCTTATCATCATTGTAATCATGATCAAATCCAAACTGTTCATCAACTGAGTCTTCAAATAAGGTCTTAAACGAGTTGCTCGACTCACTACCAACTTCAGATAAATTATTATTATTATTGTGTTGCTCATCGTTTGTGGATATGGGTTGTTGCCTTTCTTTTCTTTCCGGATTCTGATTATAGTTTTCTATTAGCGGAATATATTGGGTATGATGATGATAACGTTGTTTATCATTAGAGTTGATGGAGTAATTATCATGTTCATCATGATCTTCAAAATCATGATCACTATCATGATGATTATGTGGGCTTTTTGGATGAAAGACTAGGAAATCTCCATCATTTAATATATCAGCTACAAGATGATGATCATGATGATCATCTTCTTCATGTGGTATATACCTATATTCTTGTTGCTCTTCTTCATTGCAATATGTAGTAGCTTCTTCGTCTTCATCTTCATCTTCGTCTTCATCTTCATATATTATCTCATCCTCGGTTCTGTTCATGTGAGTTTATTGACAATGTGTTAGCTACATCCACAGGCAGAAAGAACATATTTTATTAATATGTGGAGGGAGAAAATCGAATAATACAGTCAGTAGATTAAAAGAGGTCAATCTCAAAATAAGGAGCTTATGTGTTAATATTTGTGTTAGTTGGACTATTCAGCCCATATATAAGAAATTCTCATTGTGACACCGTTTCACTCCTTGAAATTCTAGTCAAATAGGACTATAAAAACCTAATTTGAATAGAACTTCACACATCTACAAAACAAGTACACAAACAAATAATAACTCAATTTTTTCATATATAATGAACAAGCAACTAGCTAATAGTACAAAGACAAAACATAAGATGAGAATGAGCTAAAAGAACAAATCATAGTTATTTTTAATATTCAAAACACAATTTAAGCTTAATTTTTATTTAAAACCTATCAATATTAAATTTTATTTTGTAAACATATACCATCATTTTACTATCCTTATCATCATCTCCATACCAAATATCCCGCCTGAAAGCAAGATCTGACTATCCTATTGAATGTAATAGGAGTATTTAGATTACCTTAAAAAGAAAGTGAAGAGTTTAAGAAAACAAAGGGAGATGAAGTAGAAGAAGAGGAAAAAGAACTTGGTGACATTGAAGAAGAGCTTAACAAAGGCTTCTTTTCTTGAACATGGCATTCTCTTTTCCTTCTTTAACTTTAGTGGAAATCATCACTCAATATAATAACCAAACCCCAATTAAAAAAAAATTAAATTGCTATACTTGGTTGCTTGCAATACGTTTTATTCTTCTTGGTCAATAAACACAAAACCCGATTTTAGACGGAACCAAAACATCTAATTGTAAATGAACCTGATGATTCGAATAAACACATCTACTCCTATTTTTCTTTTCTAAAAATAAATAAGTTTTCAATGATGTCGTTTTACTATGAGACGAATCCATATAATTGTTTTATCAGTTAGTCTTTTTAGAGACTGTCTATTTGAGAGACGTATCTAAAACCCAGTCCATTAAAGATTAATGTCTACTTACCGTATTCTTAATGCCTACTTACATTAATGCTTACTTATCGTATTCTTGATGCTTACTTTCAATATCTTACATGTCTACTTATATATTTTTAACACCTACTTACAATACTTTAAAAAATATATAATGAGCCCAATTAGAGAGGGTCTCTCAAAAAGACCGTCTCTCACAAGAATTTTGTGTTAGTCTATTTCTCTTGTAGTTCGTTTTAAGATTGTAAGTAATTATTTTAAGGTTAATTGATTAGTACTCTGTGACTATAAAAAGTTACAGCTCATTTGGTATGATAATGTATCATCATGACTCATGAGACAGACCCATATAAACTCATTTTTTTTAATTGATCACTTTAAAATTATAAATAATCAATTTAATAAACTAAATGTACATGGGTCAGTCTAATAAAAAGTCTAATCATTATCGTCTCATTTAAAAATTTTTAAAAATTTATTGGCCATGTCTCACTCCAAAATCACAAATCACATTTCGGAATTTGTGTCTAAAAAATGCTAACCGCCATTCATTTTAATTAATAGGTGTTCTCTTGAGAGACCGTCTATTGTAAAGATAATTCTCAAAATTCCAGCCTAAATCTATATTTAAAATTGTAACAATATATATTTAGAATTGGACTGGACTTTTAAAAGTGATCTTTACAATAGACGGTTTCAAGTAAGAATTTGTGTTAAATTTAAGTTTGATAAAAGCTACATATTAAAACGGTCTCTTTTTTATCCGTTCACTCATTCTTTCTTTTAATCCTCTTACTAAAGATTACTAAAGATACATAGAAGTGGGTCAGGCTAATTTACGGATTTATATATTGTCGGGTCCACAGCAAAGTTGTTAGGATTAGTAATCTACGTAAGATTGTTGAGGAATAAAATTAAAATCAGTTGAATTTGATTGTAAAATCGCATGATCTAACAAATATACATTAATATGCTTTGAGTAACTGGTTGTTCAGTACATTTGATTTATTTTTAAGTTTTAGGATGTAAACAAAAACTTATTTGATTTCATCTGTCAAGTTTTGAAAATATTACTTATTATCATCGTTTTAAAACTGCAAATCAAGAAAAATTTGAATTTTATAGTCGTTTTGATTTAATTATTTAGATATGTACACATTCATACATAAGTGAAATATGGATTATTTGAAAATTTTTACGATTAAAAGTACGCTTGTAGAATCAGATCATAGGATTGCAGAATCGTATTATAATCTTACCATTTAAATTCTTGAGCTAAGTAGGATTCGACGATTCTATTAATATTAAGATCCTACCAATGATCCGGATCAGTTGTCTAATTTTTAATCGTAAGATCGTAATATCGTAAAATTGTAGATTAAGATCGAAATTCTAATAACCATGGTCGACACAATTGTGATAGATCCAACATGGCACGACAAATATAGAGATGGGCTTCATACGGGCCGCAACCAACTGATTGATTATGTAGGTACGACATGACCTATCACATGAGAATAGCCTACGGGCTAAGCATGTAGGTTGGACTACTTTAAAATGACTTATTAGATCAATTATTTTTTATTTAATTGAAAAATAAAAAAATATTTATTTTATTCAATGTAAGCCCAACAATGTCGATTGATTAATTTTGATTTAAATTAAAAAATTAAAATGTGTAAGTCGCACAAAATGCGCGACTAGATCTAAGTCAAGTCGCACAGTATATGCGACTCAACCTAGGTCGAGTTGCACAATTTTCTTTATTTTATTAAAACGGAATTAATCGTTACTTTTGTTATTATTTGACATTAATTTATTCATATTAATGATGTAATTAATTATTTTAGGTCTAATGAGATTAATGTTTTTTTAATTCAAAAAAATTTAATAATTTATTGAATGAGTTGAGAGAGAGTTTATGTTAGAGAGATGTAAGAAAATTAAAATAAGGTTTAGCAACAAAAAGTTAAACACAACTTCTTACTTGAGACCGTCCTTATAAGAGACGCGTTTCAAATGGGCCGACTCATTATTACTTAGAAAATTACAACTACCAGAAAAACACGTGGTATGTAATTTTTTTTTGAGTTGGTGTCATAACCTATTAAAGTTGTGTATTATAATGTGTTAGAGTTGGTATTAAAACCTATTAAAGTTGGTATCTCTAAATAGGTTATAATACCAACTTTAATAGGTTATAACACAAACTTTAAATACCAACTTTAATAGGTTATAACACCAACTTTAATAGGTTATAACATCAACTTCAATAGGTTATAATACCAACTCCAAATAGGGTCAAACATGCACGTTAGTTTTTAAGTTTTTTCTTTTTTTAAATGTTGGGCCTGGGCCTGGAGAGCCGTCTCTTATATAGACGGTCTCTCGGGAGAGGTGCTGAAAGTTAAAAGGAGTGAAACACAAATAAGAATCCAGTAAAGAATTGATTAGAAAATTTTAGTCAATTACGATTATTTAAAATAATTATAAAAAGACAAAAATAAAATTAATTTAATAATCAAAATAAAAATAAAATTATAAAAATGATAGACATATAGCATAGTGTCACATACAAGTGATTTGAAATTGATGTAAATCACGGTTATTTACCCGGTAAAGCTCGTAATTTATTGGCAATATGAATCACTCAATCATTCAAACAAAAAATGCCTCCCATATACATTGAATGTGCTTGGTTATTAATTTGTTAAAGAACTAAAAGAAGTTTTTGATAAACGACTTTTTAAACCAACTGAAAAGTTAAACTTTTAAGGTAAAACAAAAAATTACTTGGCTTTTGAACCAACTGTTTTTCTAATAAACAATCAACAATCAAGTCCTCGTCTAGATGACAAGCATTTTTGCTAATTTTTCTTAATAATAAAGCCTACCTTACTTTAAAAAATAAAAAATAAACTAATTTTATCAAAATCCTCTAATCTCTATAACAAATATTATAGACTAATACTTTCCGCAGATTAAATCGGCCAAGATTTTTAAAAACATAAATTCTTGTGAGAGACGGTTTCTTTTAGAGACCATCTTTAAATGGGCCGACCAATCATATATTTTTAAAAATATTGCAAGTAGGCATTAAGAACGATATAAGTAGATATTTAAGATATTAAAAGTAGGTATTAAGGATACGGTAAGTAAGCATTAAGGATAATGCAAGTAGGCATTAAGAATATAGTAAGTAGGCATTAATCTTTAGTGG
This sequence comes from Amaranthus hypochondriacus, assembly GCA_000753965.2. Taxonomy (NCBI): domain Eukaryota; kingdom Viridiplantae; phylum Streptophyta; class Magnoliopsida; order Caryophyllales; family Amaranthaceae; genus Amaranthus; species Amaranthus hypochondriacus. The sequence goes on along the minus strand of CM025926.1, from coordinate 12,575,573 downwards.
GTTGGACTAGAGATAAGTCTCTTAAAGAGACGATTTCTCAAGAGAGCAGGTGTGGAGTACAAAAATACACCGAATAGCTTGAAACTTTCAACCATTGGTTTTCAAACAAACGCGATGACCTGATATTTATTCGACCTTATAACTACCATAAAAATAAATTAACAATTATGTAAAATCGAACATCAATACAAAATTTGATTTTAAACTAGAGGTGTTCACCGGGGCGTGTCGGGTGACATTTCAATGAGTCATTTGACGGGTGGGGTAATTAACAGGCCTCTGTGTAAAGAGTCGGGTCGGATAATTATAGGAATTGGTTGTAAAAAAATTTTTACCACTTTTTTTTATATTGTTATATTATATTGTTATATTTAAAGTTGAATTGACCTAACGGGCCATAAAGTATAATTAAATGAACTATTTTATGAACTTTTAAAAAGTGGGTCAAGTGAATCGTATTTAAACGGGCTTGATCCGCCCAGGCCCGTTTAACATTTGACATAACTCGCCCCGACCCGACTCATTTAAATTTTATCCCGACCCATCCTATTGAACACCTCTACTTTAAACCGACTCAAAGCATCTGATTCAAAATTAATTGAATGACTCGAATAAACAGCTTTACCGACCAATAGTCGCTTAGTCATTTGCCAAAATATCAAAACTTAACTTTTATTTCCTCCGTTCCATAATATTTACTACTGATTGTGACATGTTTTCTCACAACATGTCACACTTGATAGCAACTCCTTGTCTACTTCCTTCGTTCCATAATACTTGCTAATGACCCACACAATATGTCACGCTCGCTGGCAAGTATTATGGAACGTAGGAAGTATTACCGAAACTCGGACAAGAAAAATCTCCCGCTGTTGAATCACCCAGCAATCTTATCATCTTCTTCAACTTGAAACTGCATTCTCCATTGCCACTTTCTTCCCTCAAACTCTTGCAATTCTTCAAGATAAATGCTTGTATGATGGAACCTTTACTACCTTTACTTTGTTAAACAATCTGAAATGTACATGTACATCCATCAAAGAATGGCTTTTACAACTTCTAAGCTTTCTGAATTGCCATGGCACAAAACCCATTGTTGTTCTTCTCCTTCTTCCTTTTTCAATTCTTCTAAGCATTCTTTTTCACTTCCAATTAAGTTTTCTTCTATCAAAACTACACAACCCAACAAAACCCCACATTCTAAATCATCCCAAAACCCTCCAAAAACCCCTTCCTCTGCTCCTTGGCTCAAGAAGTGGCCTTCTGTTGACCCATCTGATAGTTCGATTGATGCTAAATCGAGTAGTGTGTCGAATTCAAGGGGTAAGTCTTTGGAAAATAAAGGGAATAGTGCAATTGAGAGGATTGTTCATAGATTAAGGAATTTAGGTTTGGAATCAGATGATGATGAGGAGGAAATGGGTGAATTTGATGAGGGTGGTTTAAGGGGTTTTGAAGATGAGAAATTGGGGGGATTTGTTGAAGAGGGATTGGGTTAGGCCTGATACTATGTTAATTGAAGAGGGCAAAACTGATTTTGGGTTGTTGCCTTGGGAGAGAGAGGAGGAAGATGTGGGTGAAATTGGGGAGTACAAAGATAGTGAAACGAAGGCGAAACGGGTTGTTAAAGCTCCTACATTGGCTGAATTGACTATTGAGGAGTCTGAGTTGAAGAGATTGAGAGGACAAGGAATGGTTTTGAGAGACAAAGTTAATGTACCTAAAGCTGGCCTTACTCAGGCTGTGCTGGAGAAGATTCATGATAAATGGAGAAAATCAGAGTTGGTTAGGCTTAAATTTCATGAAGATTTAGCTCATGATATGAAGACTGCCCATATTCTTGTAGAGGTATATACACAACTATATCTTAGAGTATATAACATATTCTGAGGGTTGAGTTGGTTCCTTGACATGATATCAGATGTCATAGGTTCGAATCTCAATCGCCCCTCATTTTAAAGTTGAATATTCAGCGCTAGGGTTTGCATCCACACTTCTAGCCAAAGGCTCTCGTATGAGGAGCGTGTTAGAGTATATAACGCGCTAGGTTTGCATCCACACTTATTGCGAAAGGGCTCTCATATGAGGGGGCATGTTAGAGTATATAACATATTATGAGGTCTCAACCATCAGCTTAAGCTTTCGGTTGAGTTGGTTCCTTGACACTATCTGCTTAATACTTCATGCCCGGGTTGATTAAGATAAAATCCTAGCAATGTATTGTTTGTGCTACTTGATAAAAGATTGATCTAGATAACTAATAAGGATAATAGTGATTAACTGGGTCTGTTTTTTGGTGCTTAGAGAATCATTTTAAGTGAGTGGAAATGACTTGTATGGCTTGATCTTCTTTTTAAACAATTTTGTGTCATATTTATGTTAATGTAAGGTATTTACATGTATAGCTCATTATTATGTTGTATAAATGTTGTTTTAGAAGAAAAAGGACTCGTAAACGGACATATTATGTTGCTGGGCATTTGATCATATTGTCCCCATTTTGATCACCTTATTTTTATGTAATTGAACTTATTATCTCTCAACTGATCTTATTTTTCTGAATTTGCTAAACTAGATATAATTTGTAGAACTATAATTTTTGTAAATGAATGTTATCGTTTTAAGGCGAAGCAAACAGGGAATTGGTGCCCTGTATCGGAGCCACTTGTTAAATTCTGGTCATATCTTCTTGTTTTTTCTGTGTAAGGTTGTTGTGATTTATTTCAATGAGTCACCGGTATATAGTTATACGATCTTCTCAAATAGTGCAATTATAACCTTAAGATGCTCAAAATTGTAGGTAGCAATATTCTCTACTTAGGGGTCGCTTGGATTGAGAGTGAATATTTAAGGTAGTAAAAAAAGTCAAACTAATGTAAAAAAAGGTAATTATATATGCAAATGAAGTTATTAATATAATTGTGATAGAGATAGAATAGGAGTAAATTAAAAAAAGATGAATACAAAAAGAGTTTGGTTTCACTCATTTCAGGGTAAAGAATTCCTCCACCTCCCCCTAGGGTAAATTTATACCCAAAAATAAGAGAACTTATTGCTATTTTCTCTATTTTTCATTATCTTCTAATTCATTCTTCCACCTTTCTAACAATCAAATTCCTTTAATCATCTACTTAACTAACTTTAAATTCCTACTTTGACTTTTATTACCCCTTAAATATTTGCTCTCAATCCAAGCGACCCCTTAGTTGAAATTATTTTGTTATTGACATCTTCAAAGGATAGTGTTACTTTCACTCATTTGCTTAGTTTACAATAAACAACCATTTAAGTGCTTCAGCTAGTTTACAGAATACTAGTGAAGTACTTGTGATGAATTTATGTCTTTAGAACATGAAAAATGCTCTTTTTTGTTATTCTCTTGAACAGCGCCGGACTGGAGGATTAGTTATATGGAGATCTGGAAGTGTTATGGTGGTTTATCGGGGAGTTAACTATGATGGGCCACCATCTAAATCTATGGCAAATACAGCTTCTGTAGATATAGCAGTAGCAGATAGCAAAAATGCTGCAGGTGCATCTCCAGAAACCATATCCACCCAATTAAATATGGATTACGGTAGGAATCTGACTGCAGAGGAAGCTGAATACAATGATCTTCTGGATTGTTTGGGCCCTCGTTTTCTTGATTGGTGGGGTACTGGAGTACTCCCTGTTGATGGTGATCTGCTTCCTCAAACAGTTCCTGGTTTCAAGCCGCCCTTGAGACTACTTCCTGCTGGGGTGCGTTTGGGATTGACTAATGCTGAACTGACCAATTTGCGGAAACTCGCCAAGTCACTTCCTTGTCATTTTGCACTCGGTATTAGCTCTCCCTTCTGCTGTTACAATTTGTTTGTTTACTCTTCTGTTATTTGACATCAATACTACGCTGGATTGTGAAGGTAGAAATAGGAATCATCAAGGCTTGGCAGCTGCTATAATTAAGCTTTGGGAAAAGAGTCTAGTGGCAAAGATTGCTGTAAAACGAGGAATTCAGAATACTAACAATAAGCTCATGTCAGAGGAACTAAAGGCATTCTTCTTTTCTAATGTCATTTGTTTTCTTTATTTGCCTTTTTTTTTTCCTATTAATTGTTTTGTGTGATTGTGCCTGTGGTTGTTGGTGCTTCTATTTATCTCTATCTATATGCTTTAATCATTCACTTGACTTTTTTCCGTTGTTGGTAAAGGACTGTACTTCCGTTACTTCTAGGGAAAAAAACTATATGCTTGAAGTCCTTGTTCATGGGTTTGAGTTTCGACCGTTGGAAATGTTTAATTTCATGATATGTTACGCATTAGATTGATGAAATCCTAAGCCTTTGTTAACTTATTCCTGATTGGTCGAAGAGTTTACAAGTTAAGAACAGTAATGTTTCATTTCATAACATGTTACGCATTAGATTGATGAACTCCTAAGTCTTTGTTAACTTATTCCTGAATGGTCGAAGAGTTTAAAAGTTGAGAACAATAATAGTTTCTTTTTCCCTAAGACTCAAACTTGGATAACCGCATTAAAGTACAAAGAGAGGATGTTGTCTAATTTATTTCACAGGAAAGGGTGCAAAATAGCCATTTTCATTTGCTGGTGCTGATGCTATGTTGCCAGTGTGTATTTATGCCCTGGTTATCATGTACCATGCAAGGATGGAGGAAAGCTATGGAATATTGAGAATGTGTTCTATCTGGATGCTTTTAGAATGGTAGGATTCTAATTTCTAATTGATTAGTGAAGCAACAGTCTTTGCTTGTACAATGTAAGCAGTGTGACAATGCATGTCTTTTTCCTTGCTTTGAGAGCCTTACAAGAGGGATGGAATCTGCTGCACAGAAGTTAAGTGGAGGTTGAAAGGGGCAGGTTTGAGAGGTCAAATAGTAGTGACTTTATATGTGGTAGTTGCATGCCGGAATTACTGATAACTTCTTTTAGAACTTGGTGTGAGAAATTAAAGTTAAAGAGTGGGTCATAGGAAAAGGCTATAATAAAGATATGAGGCCACCTCCGCCCTCCTAGGAAAAAATGGAGATAAATGAACATTTTCTCGGCTCATAGGCGTATTCAAACAGGAAAAGTGGGTCAAGGCCTTCACCGTTCTAGGTTGCATTCCACATTAGTCTATATCACATTTGATATGTGTTTGAAGTGACATGAGCTCGCCGCCTATCGGGGTTCAACATGCATTCCTTGTAAGTATGGATTGAGGATGGGGTGAGCAATTGAGTGTATTGAGGACGGGGTGAGCAATTGAGTGCATTATGTTCCTAATATGACAATTGTCTTTAGAGAAATGTGTGCTGTTATGATTGTCAAATTACGTTTTTCTCAGTGAGAATTGGCGGTTAAAACATCACTTTTGCTATATCAAACTTGTGTCTAGACCATAATGCAATATATTGCCCGCATCATCGTGCTGCGTACAGGCCACGACAAATACGAGACCATCCGAATTGATTTACCGCGACCGTGGCCAAAACTGCATGGTTGCATTATGCAATGAACTATTGTTTTGGATGTTTGGCTTGTTAGGGAAGACTTGGGAAATAAGTTAGTATTAAGAGGTAGTTTTATTATAAATAATGGAAATTAGAGAGTCATAATCATGCAAGAATTCTACGGCCCGTTTGGTAGGTGGTAATAAACGGTGGTAATAAGAATGAAAATTAGTGTAATTTTGGCTTAAAAATCTCTTGGCTACCTTGATGGCCATGCTTGTTCAACTTCAATCATCTCATTATCTTCATAAATTAATCCCAATGCATTACTATTGGAAGAGGTAGTATTAGATGGTAATGGAAATTTGTAGACAAAATGACTTTTTTGTGATCAAAGTTTCATCACCATGAGAATGACATGGAACTTTTGATGGAATTTTACACTATAAATCATTCCCATTACCACCATTTAGTACCACTAACCAAGCATGCCGTTAGTGGGTGGATTTTATCTCATGGGAGATCTCAAGCTCCTCGAATTGCTTGATCTATCTTTTCTTTTATTACTTTCAAGCTTGTAATCATCCTTTAATCTTTAATATTATAATTTCATTTCTGTTTGTCTCTTTTAATAGTTTATTTCCAGTTTTGTATTTAATTCAATTAGTCTAGGACATTATGGTCTAGATATAGAGCAGGATCCCGATTTTACCTTCAGTAGGTTTTGCAGTTTGATTCTCGTATGACCAGATTTTATTAGTAGCCAGTGTGCTCTCCAAAGGTACATGACAGGGAAAGTGTTCTATAAGTTGAGTTGAGTGTTTTCATAAATCATGAGTTCATAATTTAATCTGAGTGTGATATCTGAAAATTTTGAGGGCCCCTCATGACTGTGAGGGTGGCGGTGGCCACCGAAAAATGTTATTTTATGGCAGTGAATGCTCACTTTGGAAATCGACTCAGAACAAGTATATTCGTTTTATGTACTAAAACTTAGGATCAGAATTACAACACCACCTTTCTGGATTAAAACTAATCCAAATCAATTGTAAATTTTGGGTAAAAGTGTGTCATTTACTGAGTTTGGCTAAGATCCATTTCTTCCATTATGAGGAAAACAAAAATTTCCTAAAATCCCAGGGCAAGGCCTGAGTACACTGTTGAGACTTGAGAAACACTGAGGATTGGAATTTAATTTATATAAGCTTGATGGAACAAGTCATTTTAGGGGAGCAGCACCATAGGAAAAAAATCACTGCATTACCAAGGAGATAAAGCTCAGTGAAGTTTACTTGTTTTCTTATCTATTGATGCTCTGAGTCCTGACTTACCAATGTACATGGAAGGACGGTGAGTTAGAGTTTGTTTCAAGTCATCTAAATAATTTCAAGATTGATATGAAGTGAAACAGAAGTGCTTCTTTTGCACTGTTTACTTTTTCCTCTTCCCTTCGTGACTTAAAATCCATTGTTCCCCACCTTAAGGCTCAAGATAAATTGATAAACCTTACAAACATATGTCCGTGCTAGTTGCTGTTGTGGTGCAACAAAATTGATGCACTGACCACAGTAATGAATATAGTGTAGAAGCAACTAAAACCGCTTGGTGTGTTTAAGTTCCACCTGATTCCTGTACTATGTATAAACTTTTCATTCATCGATTTGCCATTTTTGTTTTTCTTTTTTTTCCTATTCTAAAGGTTTCAAAGGTATTGGACTAGACTTATGTTTTTATGAACAGCAAAAATGCCAATGTCTTAATCCCCAAAAGATTAAACTAGACTTATTCGTTTAACAGCTTGTTTATGTATATTTAAAATATTTAGCATTTCTGTTTTGGAGAACTATAGTTTTTTTCAGTTTTCCCGAAGAGAACCCTTTATTTCAGACTATCTTTCATGTGTCTGCATTTTCTAATGTGTTTGCTGCTACGGACAGTCAAAGATAGTACTGAAATTGCCTAATAATATCTTTAATAAGAAAATATTGGTTAAAGATTTTTTCTGAGCATTCCTCCAAGAGTGGTTTGTTAGTCTATATTTCTTCCATTTGGTGTTGCATATTGTCTAAATGGATCACAAATTCACAACTAGTTTATTGGTGTCATCTTAAAGTGGCTGGCAGCTAACTTTTATTAAGTGTTTGGACAAGATTTTATTGATAGTTTGTCTTTGTAATTTGGTAAACATACATTGGTTGTGCTGCAGACACTCACAGGAGGCACCTTGTTGCTGAGAAACAAGTTTTTTATCGTTATATATCGAGGAAAGGATTTCCTTCCGAGCAGTGTGGCTGCAGCTGTATTAGAAAGACAGGAACTTACTAAGAAGATCCAAGATGCTGAAGAAAATGCACGAACTGGATCATTTGAGGTTAGTAGCTCTCATGATGATGATGAATATGCTCCTGCTGGTACCTTAGCTGAGTTCTATGAAGCCAAAGCAAGGTGGGGCAGAGAAATATCAGCTGAAGAACTAAAAAATATGAGAGAAGAAGCATCTGCTGCTAGAACTGTGAAAGAAGTCAAGCGAATTGAGCACAAGTTAGATCTAGTAAGCATCTAATCTCCCCTTTTAAGTTGACTAAATCTAACTTGGAAGCTGTTGCAATGGATGCAATGGATGCAATGAATTGCATTTTTGCTCATACATATACATATTATTTTAGTTGTCTACACTCTACAGTCACATGAACTCCAAGATCTATTTTCGAGTTGAATTTTTACATCTGCATTGCTTTTTTAAATGGAGATTATCTCATCTCCATCTTCTTAAACTGCCAGTTTTTGAACTTCAAATTGATGGCATGATTGGTTCTCTCAGTGGTTTAGAAGTAGTGAGCTTCTTTACAAAATTATAAAAGGAATACATTAATTGATTTTGAGGTTAGCTTTTTTGATAAGTAATTCATTATTCATTGTTTGTCACAAAATATGACATTGGAAAATAATGCAAATCATAGCAGGTTGATACATGTGAAAATTCAAATATTTTATGAACTAATAAGCAAAAACCCATTATACATTTCAACATTTCATCCCAATTTTAGTAGCACTTTTGACTCTCAACTTTAAGAGTTTCCTTGTCTTCATGCATGGTTCTTTTTGCTGGGTTAGAGTGCTCATCGATCATTTCATTTGATTCAAGTCTAGCTAATAACTGTTGACAAGTCACATTTAACACTTTTACTCAACTTTCTATCAAATATTTTTTTTTCATGTTGTAATTCTTTTCTCATTACCATGATTGTTTCTTAAGAAATGCTTGATCGATTCTTCTATGAGCATAAGCTCTTTTCCACACTTTTGTACAACTAGTGTCTATTGTTTGTGTTATGAATAGGCTCTTAATTGCTAACGTTGTTAAGTTACAACTGATGTGAGGTTCATGTTGGCGCCTTAAGCTACTAAGGTCTATTCTAGTTTTGTTAGATACCTTGAATAGACATAATAACACCCCGTTACTAACTAAAATTGACTACTTAAATGTCATCCTGAAGCATAAAATATGTCACATGAAAATATAATCAAGAATTAAAACAACATACTCCCTCTGTCCTCTTTGATTTGCATCCAAGAGAAAGAGGGTAGTTTTTAAGGATGTGGTAATAAATGAAGAGAGAGAATGAATTGTGTGGATGAAATTAAAAGAGAGTTTAAATTTATGGATGAGATTAAAAGAAAGTGGTGGGCCATCATCAAAAAATAGATGATACAAATTAAGTGGGACGGACTAAAATGAAAAATGCTGCAAATTCATGGGACGGAGGGAGTAGTAGCAATATATATTTATAACAATATGAACAAGATCAAAATAACAATATGTATTTTGAATAATATGATAATAATATTATTATGATAATATCCATACTATAAATTCAATCGAGTTTACTAACTTACAAAAGTCAATCGGGTTTACTAACTAAGTAACAACATTATTAGGCCCTAGCTTCTAAGTTCGGTAGATGAATAGCATGTGGAATCTAACTGCGTCAACCATGTCATTAAGGAAAAATTATTATGACCTTCATACCCTATAGAATCAGGAAAGATGATAATATGGTTGTTTTTAGCAATATACCATCTTTAACTTTCAAAAATTTACATTCATGGCCAGGCCCAGTCGAAGAAGATTCGAGCAGAGAGATTATTAGCAAAAATAGAAGCATCAATGATTCCTGTTGATCCATCTGATGACCAGGAAACAATTACTGATGAGGAAAGGTTTACATTTCGTAGGATTGGCTTAAGAATGAAAGCATATTTGCCTCTTGGTGAGCTATTCCTTGTTATTCCATTATGTCCATTTTACTTTTAGCAAATTATCAGAGTTAGTCGAGCACTGTTATAGAAACGTGAATCACAGTATCTGTCATTTTATAGGTGTCCGTGGAATTTTTGATGGTGTTATTGAAAATATGCATTTACATTGGAAGCATAGAGAACTTGTCAAGTTGATCAGCAAACAGAAGACCCTTGCCTTTGTGGAAGAAACAGCAAGATTGCTGGAGTATGAGAGTGGTGGCATATTGGTTGCTGTAGAACGTATTCCAAAGGGTTATGCTCTCATATATTATCGCGGAAAAAATTATCAAAGGCCTATTAGTTTGAGGCCTAGAAATCTTTTAACAAAGGCAAAAGCACTAAAAAGATCAATTGCTCTGCAACGGCACGAGGTTTGATTCTTTTGTTATAGTTTTGTTCTTTTAACTAATTACAATAGTTCTGCCCAAATTTCATCATTAATTTTCTATGTTTTCCATGTGATGATGAATTCTTATAGGCCCTCAGTCTACACATATCTGAATTGGAGAATAACATAGACCAAATGAAGAAGGATATTGTAAGTATCAATCACACCATTTAAAATTTCTTGGCCAAAGTTTCTTAAGGTTCTTGATTGAGCTAAATTTTGTTTTATTTTGTTTCTCATTGAGTTCTGAACTCATGGCACCAACTTTCCATCGGTCTTTCCTTTGTCCTTTAATCAAATATATCTGTGACTGTGTTGTAATAAATTTGTTTTAAGCTTGTCATATATGCACGCCGTTGCTCTTGTGCCTTTTAGAATTGTGATCTTCCGTTGTTGACAAAATGCACTGCGTGTGCCATAAACCAACCTATGAACGTCACTAGTTTTTGTATAATGCAACTTCAAAATAAAAGAGACCATCTAGGTTTTTTGTAGGGTTATGAAGCCCACAAGAATCTACATAAGAGGTGTCAAACGACCGCCTCCTACTAGCTTAAAAAGTGATCACTGAGTTCACCTCGTTCTCACTGATCTTCTCCTGCTCTTGGTTCATCCATCTGAAATTCGTATCATATTACGATGTACACACTTGGACATTGACATCTTTGTTGAAAGTTTTTCGGTTTATAAGGAGGTTGAAAGTTGAGATTCCTCATATAAATTTACACGATTGATCTCACTGCTATATTGTTATAATATGCATGTCCAACATTAACTAAAAATGCATTTTGTGGACGAATTGAGTAATCTTGTAACATGTTGTCATGCTTAGAAAAAAGTTAGGAAGTTCGCAAATTCTTATGAGAGACGGTATTTCTAATTGGGTGGCCTATAAAAGAAAATATAGAATAAGAGTAAGAATTAAACTCTAATGGATTGGGCCTGAGAGGCGTCTCTCAAAAAGACGGTATCTCAGGAGACTTGCTGAAGGAAGTTTGGGTTAAATCTTGTTAGTTTTCCAATTTAAATGTCACTTTTATTTTGTATCCAACTTTTATTCGACCATTAAATATAGAAGAAAACATGCTTCAATTTGTTACAAAATCAGAAAATCGTTGTGTAGCTATTTCAATTTTGGGGAAATTATTAAAAATAAACCAATATTTGCTCGATCCGCTGAAAATAAACCCTACTATTGTTGATTTTTAAATAAACCCACCTATTCAGTATAATTGTTGAAAATAAACTCAACTATTGTTTATTCCTAATTCTTGACTTACAAAGAAGCTTTGAAAATGGTTATAAACAATAAGTGGGTTTATATATATTGTTTATTTTTAGCGAATCAAGCAAAGGTTGATTTATTATTGTCTATTTACCCTTTAATTTTTAATTTTTTATTTTTGAAAGAATTTACCCTTTAATTTTTAATGGTGTCAGAAAGTAATTTTAGATTTTTTAGGCATACTTTAATTGTGACTATAGAATTGTAATGATAGAAATCAATGTCCAAAGTTGATCTAAATTTTATCTCAAAATTCAAACAGTTCCTTTAGTTTTACTTGAATAATTTCACAAACATTCCTGGTTTGTTTATAGAAGGAAAGTGATATAGGGTTACGTTTAGTGCAGGGCCGGCCCTAAGCAAGGGCAAGGCGTGCCTACGCCCAAGGCCTTCCAAAAATTTTAGTTTTCAATTAGTGTTAGGTTCAAATTTTTCTATATATATAATAGTTTAGGGGCCCATATATAATCTTTCGCCCCGGGCCCCTAAAAACCTAGGGCCGGCCCTGATTTAGTGCCACTCATCTTATGAACATTCATTTTTACTTTGTATTTATTCTGAGAGTCATTTTTTCTTTCAAATAATTTTTTTTTTACTGTAATCTCATACGCAGGGGGATGGTAAAATCGGAGATGGAAAAGCCTCGAGCTTAGAGTTTGATCAAATTTCAGATTTAAGCCAAGTGAGACATTTTACACTTCAGCATGAGAACACATTACTTTTATTTCTAATTTTTTGGTCGGTGTAATTTTATGATAAGCCAGATCAGTGTAACATAATTCGCAAGTTAATTCGGTTTTTGAATTCGTGATTCGCTCAAAATGACCCTAAAATAGCCCAAATGGACCATGATTCGCTTTTTTGATTCGTGATTCGCAATGAGATTAGTGAATCATGTGACAGTGAGCAAGATTGTGGAGGATAAAATTATTCAGAATAAGCTCCAGAAAGGATGCCTAGCTTGTGACATTCGGTTTTCACATGTTTATTTTACGTTTTCTTGTCTATATTGCAGAGTATGTCAATGATTTACTCAGATTCTGGTGACGAGGAAGATGATGACGCCAATTTTTCAGATTATGATTCTGTTGACTTCTCAAGTGATGTAGACTACGATTAATATTTCCATTGAGGAATTCTGGAACTAATTGTCAAAATAGGCGCCATTGCTGAAGTCTCGAATGAAGGTAAGCAGAATGTTGTAGCCTAAGCCTCCTTTGTTCTCGTGCATATTGCTTCTGCGACTTTATCATTTAAAAATCTTAGCTGATGTTGCTGATTGTTTAGTAGTTGAGAGTTTTTTTTTTATGCTATCACTTAGTGAACTCTTTTTTGCTTGTAGTAATTAGGGGCGTTCAAAAGTACCGGATCCGAGTTATCCGATTTGGAATTATTTATCGGAATCGGATCATGAATTTTGCTATCCGAAAAACCGTATTTTCAGATCCAGATCGATCCGGTATCCGGTTTTGAACATCCCTAGAGTAACTACTGAAACTGGGGACATGGAGTTTGAGTTTCCATACCTGCAAAAAGAAAATTGAAAAAAACCTCTTAAAGACACAGGGGGTGTTTGGCAAATTAGCTTATTGAGCAATTTTAGCTTATTTGAATATAAATAGAGGGTTGGGTGGTCAAACCAGCTAAAGATAGTGTTTGGTGAATTAGCTGGTTGAAACAGCTTATTGATACGAATAAGCTGTTTTTGAACAAGCTGCTTATAGCAGCGGGTTCAAAATCAGCTGATCAAACCAGTTAATAAAATCAGCTGGTCAAATCAGCCACTATAAACAGCTATCAGTTATTTGCCAAACACCCTCACAATCGTATAAGAAAGACTAATGATTTAATGCTGACTAAAGTTAGTGCATGTATTGTACTTTGTTACTGAAATCCATTTTTCAATATAGCTTGTAATATACTCCCTTTGTTCCACTCATTTAGCATCATTTGCTATTTAGGGTCGTCCCAATCATTTTGCATCCTTTTTATTTTTGGATTTGAACAACGACCCACCACTTTCTTTTAATCTTAATCATACATTTTAACTTTCTTTTACTCTTAACCATACATTTTAACTCTGTTTTAATTTTATCCACACAATTCTTTCTCTTTTCATTTATCACCAAATATCCACATTTTTCTTAAAAAACACCGTATTTCTCTTTGATGTAATTTCATCTGTTGTGTTGAACCACACATCATGAATATGTGAACCACCTAAGTACTTTCTTTGTCCTATAGTAGTTTTAAAGCTTTCCTTTTCTTTCATCCCAAATTAGTTCTATTGTTACTATTTTTGGCATGAACCAATCACTTGTTTAGTATTTCTTACTTTTCTCCTTTAACCCATCTTATTTCACAAATTCTTGTAAGAGACGGTCTCTTTGAGAGATCAACTCTAATTGGGTCGGCCCATAAAGGAAAATATA